>NDGN011316095.1:0-16244 GCA_002564285.1 Tympanoctomys barrerae | reverse complement strand
GTAATCCCAGCTCTTGGGAGGCTGTAAACAGGAAAATCACTATGAGTCCAATCTAGTAGTGAGCACCTGAACAGCCTGTAGACTCTTCCCTAAAATACAAAAAAAAAAAAAAGAAAAAGAAAAGAAAAAGACAAAATCCCCCCTAAACTCCCCCCAAAAATATTGCCTTCTACCAAGATTTAGCTATAATGAATTGTGCTGATAATACTTTATTATCAGGAAACTTACTGGACTTTTAAAATTGTAGTTCTGTTTTAGTCATATAGTAACATAACAATGATACATTTCAAACCAAATTTATATAAGCAAACTGCCTCTGATTTCTGATTTGTGTGGTCAAGCACACTGAAAAAATGCTTTAGCTGTTTATGGGCTGGGACAATAGCTCAGTGGTCTAAGTGCCTGCCTGGCAAGGGCAAGGACCCAAGATTGATCCCACATACCGCATGCCATGGTAGTGCAAGGCTTATAATCCCAGCACTGGGGAGGCTGAGACAGGAGGATCACTACGAGTCTGAGTTGTACAGTGAGATCCTGTACCAAATAAATAAATAAAAAAGTTTAAAAGTACAAGCCCTGCTTATTTATGGTTATTACTTCTACAAATTGACTAATGTATCTCTACTACATTCTCTTTTCTCTCTTTATATTATTCTATCACACACACACACACACACACACACACACACACACACCTGCGTATGCAGTCTTTCTTATTTAATCCATGCTTTAAATATTAATTCTCACATCATTTCTTTCACCTATACAAAAGCAGAACCTGAATCATTTGTCCTATTCTTCTCCTCCCACTTCACACTTCATATCTGAAATAATAAATATTCTGTGTTTCTAAGTTTGTTCCTGGCTGGTTTTCATTCAGCATCAATAGCAGGTACTCAACCTTTTACTCAAGTGCTTATAAGTATTTTAATTTCAACTAAAACACATACTATTTTTTTTTCAGAGTCCAGAGAAACTTTTACTCACTGTTAAGTTATATTAACAGCTTACATCTTCACATTGCTCTCTTAAGATCATGAACTACCTGACACCTTGTAGCAGAAAGCCTCTTCTTGACATATTACCTTCTGGTAGGTCTTACAAGTTGGCTTGTAGTTCAATGCAAACTCTGCCTTCATCTTCACAAGATGTTCTTCCTCTAGTGTGTCTGTGTCCACATTCTCCTCTTATAAGAATACTGGTTAATAGACTATCTTGACTTCTTAACTTGGTTACATTTGCAAATTTAACCAATGTTTACATTCACAGGTATCATGAATAAGGAGTTTTTCCTCTCTTATTTTCAAACTTTTTTTTTAGTGAATAGAAAAATATTTTAGAAAACCATTAGAAGGGCTGGGGAAATAGATAGCTCTGTAGAATAAGCGCTTGCCTGACAAGTAGAGGTTCAATCTCCAGTACTGCAAAAAAAGAAAATTATTGGAAATGATACACAATTTCACTAAACCAATGATAGAATTTCAAACATGGCTATTATATTGCATAATGTTGCCTTTAAGTAAGTTGTTCAGTTTACCAGATATAAGCATGCAAAATTGGTCAAAAATTATAAAAAAATTTAAAAAGAAAAAAATTAGGCATTAACTGAGTCATTCAATAGACTAGTAGAAATCAGCAGTGTAATTATCTAAGCTATCCCATAGTATTTTTCTTTCTTTTTTCTTTTCTTCTTTCCTTTTCTTTCTTGTTTTCATTTTCCCAGTTGTTCCTTCCCTTTAAGTTATTCTTTCCCTTTTACAGTATCTACTGAACTCTTTAGATTTTATTTACTCTTTTGTATTCTTAAGCAAGCAAGACAATACAGTATTTGCGCATACGGGTCTGACGTGTCACTTATAAGTATGACCTCTAGTTTGTGCATTTAAGTATAAAATCCTTGGTTTACCTTTTTACAGTTTAGTAATACTTCACTGTGTAAAAATGTGCATCTTTTTTTTTTGGAGGGGGAGCAAATCGGGGATTGAACACAGGCCCTTGCACTTGCCAGGCAAGCACTTATTCTATTGAGCCATCTCCCGGCGCCTTGCCACATTTTCTTTAAGCGTTCCTTATGTGATGGCATTTGGGTTGTTTCCAATATTTACCTGTGACAAATTGTACTGCTATATGCATGGGTGCATATATATCACTATGGTATATTTTCAGTTCTTCTAGAAAAATACTTGGAAGAGAATACCTTGGATAATTTTAGTTTTCTGCAGAATCTCCACACTAATTTCCACAGTGGTTGTACCAGTCTGTACCCCACCATCAGTAGAAAAGTGTTCCTTTTCCCTCCAGCATTTGCTATTGGTGAACTTCTTGATGACAGCCATCCTATCTGGGGTGAGTTGGAATCTCTGTGTTGTTTTTATTTGCATTATCTGAATGACCAATGATGCTGAATATTTTTGCATATATTTAATTGATATTTGTATTTCTTCATCTGAGAAGTGTATCTTCTTCTAAAACGCCCATTTTATGATTGGATCTCTGAATTACAGAGGTGTAATTTTTAAAAATTCTTTATATATTCTAGAGAGAAGTTCTTTGTCTGAGGGACAGCCTGCTATTTTTTTTTTTCTTCCCAATTCATGGGTTTTCTTTTTTGCTCTATTGGTGATTTCTTTAGACAAGCAAAAACTTGTCAAAAGGATGAAACCCTCTTTGTTGTTTCTTGGAAGCATTTCCCACGCTGTTTGGTTTTTCTTCATGAACTCTCTGCAAACATCTTGGTCTTCAATTCAGTAAATTTAGGTTTTCTGTTTTAATATTTAAACCTTTCATATGTTTTGATTTTAGTTTAGTGCATGATGATAGATAATGGTCTATTTTTAGCCTTCAGCATGTGGAAAGTCTGTTTTTCTGGCACCATTTATTAAAAATGCTATTTTATTTCCAAGGTATATGTTTGACCCTTTTGTCAAAGATAAGATAAATGGGTGTGTTTTTAATTGTCTCTGCACCTTCTAAATCTGTTCCGTTGATCCTCAGGTCTGGCATCTGTCCAATACCATGCTGGTTTTATCACAATGGCTATCTAGTATAATTTCAATTCAGGGCTTGTAATGCCTCCTGCCCATCTTTGTTTCCTAGGATTGTGCTTGCTATTCTAGGTCTCTTTTGACTCCAGTAGAATTTTGGAAATGTTTTCTCTAGAGCTGTGAATTATACTAATAATATTTTAATTGACATTTCTTTGAGTCTGTATAACAATTTGGGGAATATAGTCTTTTTCACAATGTTGGCTCTTGTTATTCCATGAGCAAGGAATATTTTTTGATTTTGTAAAATCCTCTTTGATCTCATTTAGCAGAGCACTGTAATGTTTACTTTATAAATCTTTTACTTCCTTTATGAGATTGATTCTTAATTATTTCATTTCTATATTATTTGGGAAGACATGGTTTCCCTAATTTTTCATTTGGTGTGTTCGTTTTTTGTGTACAAAAATGCTATTGATTTTTTCATGTTGCATTTGTATACTGCTATGCTACTGAATTGGATATTGAATCTACAAGTCTCTTGGTGGAGTTTTTTGGGTCTTCTATGTAGAGTACTATGTCATTGACAACTAATGATAATTGTACTTCTTTCTTTCCAACCACTATACCTTCTATTTTTATCTTCTAATTACTTTTGATAATATTTCAATAAATATATATTAAATAGGAGTTGTGACTGTGAACTTCCTTGTCTTGATCCTAATTTTAAAGTGAAGGCTTTCACTCTTTGTCCATTTAATATGATGTTAGCTGTTGGTTTACCATAGATGGCTTTTATCAGGTTAAGCTAAAGACCATTCATTCCAATTTTATGTGGAGTGTTTGTCATTAAAAGCTGTTGGATTTGTCAACAGCTTTTTCTTCATCTATTGAGATAATCATGTGATTTTTATCTTTACCTCTGTTGATATAGAATATTGTATTTCTCATTTGTATATATTAAACTTTGTCTGCATTTCTGAAATAGCTCCCACTTCATCATGATGTATAATCTTCTTGATAATTTTCTGCATTATGTTTTCTAGTATTTTATTAAGCATATTTGCATCTATGTTCATTATGGAGGTTGCCTTGTACTTTCGTTTTGTGATTGTGTCTTTCTGTGGTTTTGCTATCAGAGTAATATTTGTCTCCAGGAATGAGTCAGGAGAATTGCTTCCCTTTCAATTTCATTGAAGAGTTTAAAAAGAGATGGCATTAAATTTTCTCAAAATTTCTTGTAGTGTTCAGCTGTGAATCCATTGAGACCTAGTCTCTTCTTTGATGGTAAATGTTTTTACTGAATTTTCAATTACATTGGATGATATTAGGTTATTTAATTTTTATATCTTTTTAATTCAGCTTTGGTAGTTCATATGTATCTAGATAACTGTCCATTTATTCTGCGTTTTCCATCCTGTTTGAATAAACATGTTTTGAAGTATATAGTGATGATCTTTTGAATTTCTCTAGGGTATGTAGTGATTTTGCCCTTTTAATTCTAATTCCATCTTGAATGAAAGTGAATCAATCAATCTTTCTTTCTTTCTTTATTTCTTTCTTTCTCTCTCTCTCTCTCTCTTTCTTTCTTTTTTCTTTCTTTCTTTCTTATCTTTCTTTCTTTGCTTTTGATAAGCTTGCCTAGTGGTTTATCAATTTTATTCAGCCTTTCAAAGAAACCACTGTTGTAGTAATTCTTTGCATTATTTTCTTCATCTCCATTGCATTTTTCTGCTCTGATTTTATTATTTCCTGGCTTCTGTGGGCTTTGGTCTTGACACCATTTTTTTTCCTATTTGAGGTACATATAAGATTTTTGATTTGGGCTCATTTTGTTTTCTTCATGTGAGAATTTACCTCAGTAAATTTCTCTTAAGTCCCCTTTCATTGTATCTCACAGATTTCTGTAAGTTGCAACTGCATTTTCATTTAATCATGCATATTCTTTAATTTCTTCTTTATTTCTTCTGTGACTTAACGATTGTTCAGGTGGCTGTTTTATTAATTTTCCTGTGTTTATGGAGCTTTGCAATTTCTTTTGTCAATAATTTCCAGTTTTACTGCACTATGATCAGACAATATATATGGGATAATTCCAATTGTTTTGCATTAAGTTGAGCATACTCTTTGTGCAGGTGTATGGTTCTTTTGGAGAACATTGCATGTGAATCTGAAAAGAAGGCATATTCTGATTCTGTTGGCTAGAGCACTCTGTAAAGTTCTACTAAGTCCATTTTTTCACAAGTTTTGTTTATTTCTGTTATTTCTTTGCTGATTTTTTTCCCCAGTTCACCTATTGTGTTTTGATGATGGAGTTTTAATGTCCTTCATTTCTATTGTGTTATTGTTCATTTGAATTTTCTTTATTGTTGAGATGTGTCTTATATAGTTGGATATTCCTACATTGTATGCATATATATTTATGATTATCTCTTCATCTTGTTGTTTTCTCCTAATGAGTATATACTAATGAAGTTTACATAGTCCGCAAACACAATATCTACCTTTGCCTTTTTCTGGGTTCCTATCACAGGGAATATTGTTTCCATTATTTTGACTTTCAGTCTATGAATTTCCTTTTGAGTTAACTCTGTTTCTTGTATACAGCATACTGTTGGATTTTGTCTCTTCATCTACTCTGGCAATTTTCTTTTGATTGGTAAATGTTAAATTGGTAGTTATAACTGATATAATGGGTTTTTTTTTGTTATGCTATTTTGCTTCTGTAGGTCCCCTAATTTTCCCATCTGTTTAATTACTTTCTTGGTGTTTACTTTCTATCATTGTTCTTGAGTTTTGGTCATTTTTGTCTCCTTTTCAAATGCTGTTTTTAGGGTTGTTTTGGTGAGCATGAATTTCTTTAATTGTTCTTTGTTATGGAAATACCTTTTCTCTCCATTAAATTTAATAGGTAGTTTTGCATAGTACATCAATCTGGGTTGGAAGTTTTTTTTTTCTTTTCTTTTAGGACCTGAATTACTTTACAACAAGCTCTTCTTAATTTGATGGTTTATGCTGATAAATCTTCCATGATTCTGATGAACTTTCCACTATAGGTGATATGTTTATTATTGTGTTCTTTTGCTGAATTTCTGGGATCTTGATTATTCTGTGTCTGCATATAGATTTACTTTTATGATGGTTTATTGGAGTTCTATATGCCTCGGTTATTATGTATACTATTTTATTTCCAGGCTTGGAAAATTTTCTCTGCTATTTCTACAAATAGTCTTTTGTGTCAATTGTGTTGATCCTTCTGTATCACTGACACAGAGCACTCATATTGTTTGCTTTGCATTATCTTGCAGCTGTTTAATTGTTATTTTCCGCTTCCTTGTTAGTTTTAAGAGACCTTTCACGTTCACTAGTTGCAATGCTCTCTTCAATCTCTGAAAGTCTATCTTCAGTTTCATTAAGGTGATCTTGCGAGATAGCTATGAAATTCTTAATTTCCTGGATATCTATTTTAATCTGTTTCATACATTATAATTTTTCCTGTATCGATCATTCAATGTTTCCTTTATTTTTTATTCTCTCTTTTTATCCATTTCTTCTTTAGATGTACTGAGCAATTATTTCATGATTACTTTAATTTCATTGTTTGCCCAAGATTATTTCTGATCTGATTTTTTTTACCATAGCCTGATGGAGCTGTTGCTATTGTTTTAGATGTTTGTATAACATGACTTCCAAGTTCTTCTATGTCTTTGTCTCTTGGACTCATTCTGGGTTTGCTTGAGGTCTGAGATTGCCTTTTGCTTCTTTTTTTTTTTGACACTTTTGAATATCTCTTTGTTCATTCAACCTCACCTATGTTTGTAGTGAGGCACAGTATGGGTTATCAAGGCTCCTGGGACATTGGGGATGCAGGATTCACTCACCTAAGCTCCTGCTGCCTGAGATTCACAGTGCCATCTGTGACAATGGAGTGTATGTGTGTGTGTGTGTGTGTGTGTGTGTGTGTGAAAACTAAGCTCATCAAGGCTCCCTTGACAGTCAATGTGGCTGTCTGTCAGGACACGGCTCAACAAGAACCCTTAGCAGTCTGGAGCACAGGCTGCGGTCCACCATGGAGGAGTGGCGGGCCAAATCTCAGCAAGATGCTGGGAATGGTAAGGGGGTACATGGCAGCACTCAGCACAGCTGTCATAAGGGCCTGGACTTCATAGAAAGACCCTGCCTCAAAGAGAGTCCTTATCTATGTATGCTCCAGAGAACTATACTTTATGATTTTTGGAATATTGGACTCCAATATAGATTCTTTTATATTAGTGCCTATTTAGATTGAAGTAGCATTTCTTTTGTGAAATTGATTCACACTTACAGCATATTGTGATCATCTCTGATCCCTTCACTCTCCCAGCCCTCTGTTCTCACTGCCTCAGACTGCGTCACTATCTTCCCTTTAGTTTTCCATCATCTGTCCTTTTACTTATTTATAGATGGACATTCATAGTTGTCATGTAAGATAACACACTTATTTAATTTCATTAGTCTGTTTCCTTTAGTGTAGTCTTATGGTGTTAAGTGCCATCAATTTTCCTGAATTGGACATTAATTCAATTTTCTCTAGGGCTAAATAATGTCCTGTTTTTCACATATCTATTTTCTTCTTCCATTTTTCTGTTGATATTAATTGAGATTTATAAGTAAATAAACCAAATGAAACAATTTAGCATGATAACAGCTTAAGTGAAATTTTATCATATTTCTCTAGGTAGGTCATTTTCATTTTCATTAGCTCTAGGTAAAAATCCTTCAGAATAACCTTTGTACTATTCTTAGTCTGATCTTATAAGTCATCTCTGATTTTATACATTGAGATTATTGAGGCAAGAACATCAAAAAATAAGTAGAAATATCTGCTTATTGATGTATTGTGAATGTTTCTTTTCTTTGTGTGAAATCTTGTTTAGGTTAGGCATGGGAGGAGAAAAGTGTTCACTTGATTTCATTTTTTGTTTACTAGATGGATGCACCATAGTTTAATTTATCCTATACAAGGATGTTGGGCAAATGTATGAGTTAGGTTCTCAAATTAATTCTGTTGTATCCTGGAAGTGTTTCATGACTGCATGGCCAATGACGGCGTTTTCTGCCAAGTGAAGGAATTTAATTGCTTCATTTTTTGAATAAATAATATGTATTTTACAATATTGTTTTTGTACATCACACATTGTAATTCAAATCATTACTGCTAGCCTTTTATACTGAACAGTCAGTGAAACAGAATGCGACTAATTTGACAAGGTGTGCCCAGCTTGAAGGACGATGCATTTGACCCTCACGCAGCTCATGTTCTGTTTAAGTAAGCTGGCAGTAGAACTTCCAAAACTAAGAAAAGCTTCTTTTACAGGAAGGTCTAATTTTAACCATTGTTAGGACATGATTTTACATTGTATTTATAACTCAAATGTGGAAGCTTTTATATAACCTTCAAACAACTACAGATCAAATGATAATTCCTTCCCTGAGATCAGTACAAAAAATAGTAAAGCTGTCTTTATTACAGAGAAAACAGCATAGTGTTACCTTGAGTACATCAATGGCTTTGTATTGGTTGCACAGTACCCATGGAGGGAGGATATCCCTTCCAGTCACAGTTCCAAAATGAAGACAATTAAACATCTTAACTCAAAACTGTATTAAAATAATTTTGAGTAGTGGGACAGCTATGTAGGAAATTTAGGAAAATTTTGCATTTTCTACTCTAGTAAGTATATTGTTTCTTAATTTACAGGTCTGAAAAAAAAGGACTTCACTTTTTTTCATAACCTGCTAGTGTTATGATCTCACAATTTATATACTTTCAATCATTTGACTTTGAATAAACTCTACTCTACAATGCTTAAGACATCAGTTATAAATCACAGAACTGAAACAATTTAGGTGACCTTGAAAGGGAATGCAGGCTCTTCTTTCTCCTTGTCCTTGCCAAGCTAAAATAATTAATTTTGGCTTTCAAGATTGTTTTATGTAAAGCTACCCATGAATACTTATTTTTTTTTGTTGCAGAGGAAGTGCCCTAAAGTCTTGCCAAATCAATCTCCCCTTGACTTGACAGAGACAATTATAATGATGTCATTTCTTGAATTATCATAAATCAGTGTAGGTTTTGAAGGAAACCTGACGGCTAGTGAGCTAATCAAGGTAAAGAGGGCACAATTACCAGCAAGGACATCCACTCCTAGTCTGGCCTGATTTCATTATATTTACTGTATATTGTATTTCTTTGTACTTCTACTTGTATAAGACTTCCACCATATAATTTTATAATTATTAACTTTCATAGTAAATGAACAAATGTGATTGGTAGAAAGATATGCAAATGATGGATAAATGCACAGACAAATGAACAGAAAGACAGATAGATGGGTTTGCCACAAAACTCTCCTTAAAATCTTCAAAGTCTGAAGAATAATTGTGCTTATTGTAATTTATTCAGTTGTCTTGCTTTACCTCTGTTGAATACATGCATGATCACTGAGTCAATGATATTGCTGGAATTAGGGTAATATGAGTCAATGTACTTAGGGTTTAGAATCTGTACCACACATGTTTAATTTCTGTCATACTTTCTATTCTCTTCAACTAATTTTTTCACATTCATTCATTGTAAAAACCTTTCTTTTTTCTTTAATTTTTTTTCTAGGTTTCTTTACCTCTCCAATGATAGGCACATAGATGAAAATGATCCAAATTTGAAATAATACAAATTTACTTAGGTATTTTAATACAAATATTTGTTTAATAAAAATAATACAATGGGAAAGGTTTCATCCATCATAACCATTATTTCCATCTTCTGTGTCACTTTCCTGGTCAACAAGTTTTTATCACACACATTTATATGTGCATACTTAATATAAATTACATGTTTAATATTTCAATAGTAAGGCAAAATAGGATGTATACAGAAGACATAATAATTTAGTGAACACACAAAATCAGTATTAAGTACTTTCACTACAAGTACTTTTCATTATTGAAATACACACCACATTTAGTACTTATATTAAAAAATATAGGTAAAGTAATAAACTCTGAACTATATCAATTATATTTTTTTAAGTATGTGTAAACTTAAGGGTCATTGTGCTGTTTCTTGTCAATGTAGTCTTACACTAAGAGATGAGAGATGAAGCTAGGGAGAGACAAACGTTAAGAGTAGATTTCGTCAGAGTCTTGATGATTATTGCTCCATTCTGAAATCTAAAATTGGTAGAATTGTGAAAAATAAAAAAATGTTTGTAATCCTAAAGACCTTAAAGCAAAACAATTAACAGTAAGTGTCAGGTACTCTTTTCATAGTACCTTTCAAACGATTTTCTTATCTCTATTGAGAAAGATGCTAAATACAGAATGGATTACCTCTAACTCAGTGTATCTAAGTTAACTGAGCACCTATTGATTTTCTTTAACTTCTAATAGTTCAGAATTGGGAGTCTCTCCAAAAAGGATTGAGATTAAGGAAAACAGTGGCTGTAGTGGATACTTTGTTTCAGGTGAAATTTTAAAAGTTGCTTGAATTCTTAGCATTTTTAATAATCTATCCTTATACTACCCTTTATCTACCAAACAGTGTGTGCTTATACATTCTTTCACATTTCATCCTGAAAATTAAAACATCAAAGTCACTTGCTATCATTTCCATTAATTAGTGGGGAGAAAGAGAGGTGAGGCTTACGTGGATTTGGTATTTGTGTATTATGATGAGTATGAATGAACAGAGCTACATGACTCTTAAATTTCTAAACAATCATAGCTGGATTCAAATGGTATTTATTCATATTAATTTATTTAAGGTCTTAATATCAAGTGACAAAACTAAGTACAATGATCAATGTTTTAATAGTGCAATAGAAATAAAGGTAAACTTCTACAGATTGAGTGAGTTCACTGTTTATGTAGTCTCTACTTTTTCATCTGATAGATAAGAAAATACTATCTTGATTATTTAGGTTACATTTGATATGTTCACAAAAAGTTATGTATTTATTATAGAATACCAGTGGTATATTTAAAAATCATAATTTACCATGTATACTTCATTAAGTATTATAAAATACATACTCATTTGAACTGTATTTCTCATATTACTAACAAAAGAAAAATGTACTAATATGTGGTGTCTGTGGTCTGTGTATGTGTATTTAATGAAACTCATGAGTGTACTTGGCTTTCTAGAACATGATAGTAAATAATGAAGGACTAACTAGAAAAAAGATTGCAAAGTTGTTATATTAAAAAAAGAGTTGTCATTGTTTTTGTCATACATAAATCCCATACCATAAAGACAACTGGAGATAAAAAGAGGGGTTCACTTACTAAAGTATAGATGAGGTTTGTCCAGGGACACTCTGGAACATCCTGGTCTTTCATAGAGCACTACAGGTGATGTACAAAATTGCTGTCATATAACATTCTAATAAATTGATTTAATTATTAATCAGGGAGCTGTCCTCTCAGTCACAAAAAAGTGATTATCCTAAGAGCTGATGAATGGCTATGCCACTTTTTAAAATTTAGTATTTATTTATAGATCTGTGGTAAAGATTAATGCCTCAGACTATGTTTATTTGTATGCATTATTGAAGAGGATAACTATCAGGAAAATTTTTCTAAAAGTAATGAGGAGAAAGATTTGGCCTCAATAAAAACTTAAAAAGACAAAAATGCTAAATTACGGCTTCCCCCAAAAAATTACTGCATATATATATATATATATTTTTTTTTTTTTCTATGTACATAGACACTAAAAAAGCTAAGTAATTCTGATATAGGGAAATGAAACTTTGAACCTGAATGATACCTGGGCAGAAAATCAAAGAATTAATTTTAGGAACAATGGAGGTTAAGAGCAGAATATATTTACTGGGGGAAAGAAAGCTCTTGTCTGAGAGATGGACAGAAGGGTGACCCGGGTGGGTTGCCCCCAAGCTGTGTCTTCCAGGGATACTTACAGAGTAAAACCATGTGGTGACATGGGTCTAAGGTGAGAACATGGGAACGCATTTAGGTGGGCATGAGGTGGGACAAAACTATGGTCAACCAATGAGATTACAAGCACAATAGCTCAGGTAAAATTGATTAAATTGAGGACCGAGTAAGGAAGTGAGTCATGTAGCAAGCAAGTGTACCAAGCAGGCATAAATATAGAACAGAGGCCTTTCATACTGGGGACTGGTTTAGTGACTTCCAGGCATCCTTAAGGTGAGACTCAATTAGAATATCAATTCTGGATATCTATCTTTAGGGAGGTATATGGCTGCATCTGTGTGCTCTCTTGTTTTGAGGGCCTGCCCCCAGCAGGGGTCTGTCTCTTCCAAGGTTGTGAGGTTGTCTTCTACACTGTCTCTTTGAGAGCTCGCCTTGTCTGAATGTCTATAATATTTGTATCTACCTCAGCTGCCTGCAACAATACCATTTATCTGTTTTCTCCTCTAACTGCATTTATAAGAGAAAGGACATTAGATGGATAGAAAATAGTAGTCTAAAAAACTACTATCATATTTAAGAAAAAATATAAAAAGTAACCTCATATGCATGATGATTATGATGACGATGATGATGATGATGATGACAACGATGATGATTTTAATGTACTTGGTTGTTAGAGTTCTCACCATACAGCTCAGATCATAGGGTCCTCCTGTTTTCAGCCTTTCCAGTGCTGGGATTTCAGGCCTGCACCACTATGTCCCAGACTCTGTGGCAGGCTCAGCCCACATTGGGGCAGGGCTGACATGGCCTGTGGTGCTGGAGATTGAACCCTGGTTCCTGCACTTGCCTAAACACAGGTGCTTTAGTTTGCTGAGTTATCTTGCAGGCCCCATGTGGTTTATTTTACATGACAACGTTTTGAAAGAGAGATAATAGATTACTGTAATAATCTAAAATTCCTAATAGAAACCCTGCCAACCTGTGAAGCTATTCACTAAACATTGAATGCACCTTTACTGTGATCACAACAGGATGAAAGGGTCTCAAAAGAACGTCTTCTGTTTATAGATTGAATCAAGGTATGACACTACGTTTCCTTTCCTATAGTTCATTTCCAAAGCGGACCCAGCCATAGATAAGGTAGAAACATCTGAATTTCTGCAAGACTTCTCCATCTTAAAGTACATGTTTTGATATAGAATTTATAGGACTTGTCTAAAGTTATTAGCAAAGACATTTAGCTGCACATGCACCTCTAATAGCGGATATTTGTTTATCAGGAGGAAAATGCAGAAAAATGAAAATAATCAAAATTTCACGTAGCCATAAAGGAGAAGGCATCAAGCAATGCTTCACAAAATCCTGACTACAGTTGCAAAATGTTCAGCTTCCAAAAATTCATTTATGTAGATTCTTTTTAATATTCCAACTATTATATGAAATCTCAATGATTTAGGATTTAGGAGAACACAAGAGGTTTGTTTGTTTGTTTGTTTGTTTGTTTTTGTAGGCAGCTGAGCTAGATAGAAATATTATGGTCAGGCAGACAGGGTAGGCCTTCAGGAGCCAGGATGGAAGGCCAGATACCTCACGGTGGTGAGAGACACAGACACTCCCACTGTGGACCAGACCTCAAGACAAAAATTCAGACAAATGCTTACCTCCCTAAAGATAAGCATCCAGGATTGATATTTTAAATAGATCTCTACCACCTTGAGGAAGCCAAGAAGAGTCACAAACCCACCCCCTGCAGGATAAACCCCTCTTCTATATTCATGCCCCTTTGCTATATAAGTCACTTCTCAATTTCGTCCTGGATTTTATTCAACTTTCTGTGAGCTATTGTCCTGGTAATCTTACGGGTGGACCATAGTTTCATCCCATCTCATGTCCACCTAGTGAGTTCCTATGTTTTCCATCTTTCTCCTGGCTTAACTCATGGGTTTGCTTTCTAAAATTCCTTAGGAAAAACAGATTTCTTGGCAATCCACTCGGGTTCTCTCTGTCCTCCTCTTTGACATGAGCTTGTTTCCCCGAGAAAATGCATCATGCTGTTAACCTCAGTTGTTCCAGAGATTCATTCATCTATTTTAGAGAACATGAACACTTCCCAGGTATCTTTCAGGTTGGGAGATTAATTCCTCTCTATTAAGTTGCTTTATTGTTTTGAAGTTTCCTATATCATTCTCATTGTGTACACACACACACACACACACACACACACACATACACACACACAGCGTGTCTTCTGTTAATGACTCCTATAATAAAAGTCATTCTGGAGAAAACATTTAAACATATAGGCTTCATACATTTGTGATTTAAAAATGTAAATCAAATTCATTTCAGGAAGTTCCACTGAAGAAAAAACTTCTGTTTTCATTTTACACTATTTTAAAACCTAGCAATCAGTTCTTTATATTTTCAGAAGTACATGAATAGTATTGCCAGGGAAAAATGATTATAATAAATAAACAAGACTAAGTCCTGAAAACTAATGGTTAAACCCCATCATTTCAGACTTGGTATAGCATGATTATTCACCATCTACCTGTTATTAAGCACCCCCCCACCCTTTTTAAAACTTTTTGAGTTTTCCAGAACAGCATCTATGTTTTTCTTCAACTGTGTTAATTCCTTCATGGCTGTCACTAATTTCCTTGGTCTTCTGCAGCAATGTAGGGCTACTGTTCTCTCTAGGTGACCATGTTACAGGCAGCTGAGGTAGATAGAAACATCATAGGCAGTCAGACAGGGCTAGGCCCTCAAGGAGACAGCATGGAAGACAGTAAGACTTTATAACTTTGGAAGAGGCAGACCACTGCTGTGGGCTCAAGACAAAAGAGTAAACAAATGCAGTCACATACCTCCCTAAAGACAGGCCTCAAGGTTTCATAGTCTAAGTGAGTTTTTCCCCTAAAGAGGACTAGAAGTCACTAACCCAAGTTAATCAATCTTACATAAGCAAGTGTGCTTGTAATCTCATTGGTTGACCATAGTTTTGTCTCACCTCATGCCCACCTAAATGACTTCTCATATTCTCACCTTAGACCCATGTCACCACATGATTTTACTCTGTTAATATCCCTGGAAGACACAGTTTTGGGGACAACCCATTCCATTCCCCTTCTTTTCTTCTCTCAGACAAGAGCGTTCTTTCCCCCAATAAATATATTCTGTTCTTAAATTCATTCTTTGGTTTCAGAGAATATGAACTCATCCCATGAATCTTTCATATAGGGAGTTTCATTTCCCTACATCAACAATATTTAAACATAGAACTGGAGTACAGTTTTGTTTTGTTTTGGTTTGGTTTGGTTTGGTTTTTTTGCAGAACCGGGGATTGAACTCAGGCCCTTGCACTTGCCAGGGAAACACTTATTCCACTGAGCCATTTCCCTGGTCCTACAGTTTCATTTTATAGAGATATTCAAAGGAAAATTCAAGAGGTGATGATATTTAAAATTCAGAAAATTTTCAATTTTTTTAGTGATAAAGCAATAAAATTATGTATGACTTCACTGATACAATTGTCAGTGGAACTATCAACCTTTGATGATTAATTTAATTATGAATTAATATATGAATTGATGCCAGAGTCATGTTTGAAATATATTTTTAAGTGACATGAGCTACAATGTCTTAAATATAATTTTCTTCTTTTACATAGAATTATAAATCCATCTTCTGAATTTTATTGTCAGCATGCAAATATTTATCTGTTTCTAATATGGAAAAAAATAATTATGAAAATTCAAAATTTTTTTCATATTCAGAATACTCCATATGATAGCTAATATTATACAACTACTGAGCTTTGCTGAGTTAGAAAGATAATATGAATATGTAATATGGATTGTGATCTAATTATCACATTTTGAGAAGAAAAATTAATATTTTTAAGCCTAAAGCAACCTAAAACATTTTGAAATGATAAATTTTGTCTTTATAGTAATGTTAATAAATACTGTTGACAAAACAGTGAAGTTCATGCTAAAGATGCTTTTATTCAAAGCATACTAAAAAGAGAATTAATAAAAATTATCAGAAAAAATTATATCTACTCATCTTGAAATCAATGTTCTCTTGTTTTTTGGAGAATTAATCCAAAGCTGAAAATATTCATGTCTGCATTTCAGTTTAGAAGCATGCATAATTTTAAACATTTCTCAATTAGAAGACAGGTTAAAATGACAAATATTTTAAAAAATCATTATGTTAAATACATTAATAGGGGTCCAGGGAGATGACTCAGTAGAATAAGCACTTCCCTGGCAAGCTCATGGGCTTGAGTTCAATCCCTGGTTCTGGAACAAA
>NDGN011316094.1:0-20377 GCA_002564285.1 Tympanoctomys barrerae | reverse complement strand
CTGGCAAGCACAAGGGCCTGAGTTCAATCCCCAGTTCCACAAAAAATAAATAAATAAATAAAAATCATTTACCAATGTCACAGCTCCGGGCCCAGGGAGATAGCTCAGTAGAATAAGCACTTCCCTGGCAAGTGCAAGTGCCTGAGTTCAATCCCAGGTTCCGTAAATAAATAAATAAATATCACAGCTCCACCGAAAATGAGCTCCTGGTAAGTCTTCCTCCCAGGTTAGAGTCTCTGCTTCAGGCAAAGCCCCAAGCAGTTCTCTGCTAACACAGCTATCCCATGAGCACAGCGTTTGAGTTTGAGGATATTATAGGTGGGGGCTTCTCATCTAGCAGACCATGAGTAGAAACCCATTTCACACGTATCACAAAAAGTGTGACCCAAGTTGTGACGTTACATTCAGTTTGACATTCCCAAGCAGTATTATTATATCAGTCTGAATGGACTAAGCACAATCATTCTGGATTTTTCTTAAACAAAACAAAACAATTAGGAATGCCTCCAAATAGCTCAACTCTACCCATACATCATCATCTTTATGAATAGAAAATCAAAATATTCCCTTGGATTTCCCTAGAGATAGACGTTGAAGTGGACCATTTGCTACAGAAGATCAGCCTCTGTCTCTATTAACGCTGTCTGCTTATGTTGTTTTGAATTTAGTTCCTCTTATTTCCCTACCAACAAAATCATGTGGTCTTAGCAAGACTCTTTCATTCTCCCAGGTTCACTAGAGCAGCCTTGCTTGTATTTTAAGCTAATCTTTGAGCTCCCCCTGTTGGTAGAATCTTAGCATGACTCCAAGGGACACAAGCCAGGCCACTGGGTTTTGTGGTTGTGCCACGAAATTATGCCAAGTGGAGCTGCTCAGGAGGGAATAACTGAAAGAAAAGTCAGGAAAGCGTGGAGGATGGCTTCGGATAAATTGGGGCTCATGAAGCCGTGGCACCAAGGATTGTGGTAACACATGACAGGAAGACAGAAACCTGGCGTAGCATATCCTCATTTTCAAGTTTAAACGACTTGCTATTGCTCCTGTGTAGGCGCCCGGCTGGAGCACCCGGCCTGCTGAGCACCCACTGAACTGGTTCTCCGCGGCATCTGCAGTGTGCTGGGAGCTTCCCCGCTGCTGGTTTGTGTAGCTCTGTGCCAGTGCTCTAGAGGGCATAGTACCACGTGTTTCCAGTTGGAGAAACTGAGGCACCGAGTGTTGCTCGCACAGCTTACGCAAGACGCCCTGAGCAGGTGGCTGCTTCTGGGATTGCAGCGCTGAGTCGGTGGTCTCCTCTCCGACTGTCCCACCCCACCTGCGCCCATCCTCCTCAGCAAGGCTCACACTTTGCATATCCGCTCGCAGGTCTCCAAACGGAAGCCCTGCGAAGCTTGGAAGGAAGTTAGAGCAGCGGTGCTAGGTACCCCGGGAGCGGTGCCCCACCAGCTGGGTCTGTGCTGTGGCTGTGTGGCAGTGAGGCCAGGGGAGTAGCGCCAGCCTTGGGCGCTGCCTGTCTCCTGAAGTCTCACCCTGCCCAAGCCTCAGAGCTGCAGACCGGACTGATGTTTCATCAGCATCCCGAGAGAGGGCGTGCGTGAGTCAGCGCTGAAGCAAGGGCCACGTTTCTGCGGGTCTTCTTCGTCAGCCCTTTGCTGCCCTCTCTGTAGACAGCTGGTATTACACCAACTGAAACCTGCCCTAGGACAGATGGATGGGTCGTCCATCAAAACAGCTGCTGCCCCTCCTCCTGCTCTGCGCATCTGCCACGCGCTCCCCTGGACACGTGGTCCCTTTTAAAGAACTCTGAGCTTCCTCTCTCTTCTGTCTCCACATCCCCAAAACCTCAGACTTCCCTTTATGTACGCCCCTTTCACGAGATTTTAAGTTCGGGGTTTCTGTTATCACTCCTATGCCCCCTACCACCTGGCCACCCCACCCCCAACAAGTCTGGGTTCCTCGGTTCAGCTCTCGTAGTTGCAGGAGCTCACACTGGACAATTATGAAATGACTGAGACCAGGCCAAGCTGGCAGAAGTGAGCACCTCTGTAAGGCTACTGCTGCCAGCCTCCTTAGAATTCCAGCACCTGTGACTGACGCCGGCATTGCCTGAGAAGCGATGGCACGTCGGGGTTATATGCAACTCCCGGCCGCAGGGCTAGGTAAAGAGGGGAAGTTCGCACAACCCGCTGTGCTTCCTCAAGACCCGGAGTGTCCCCAGAGTTTCCTCGCCCTGCTTCTTCTGGGGCAGCTTCATATTATGTATTTGATACGTGGAAACCTGGATGAGAAATTTACTGTGACGTGTATGTCTCCAGGCTTAAAGGCTTTTTTTTCCCCCAAAAATCCATTGGACTACACAGTCTCTGAAGTTTCTTATTGACTAAGATTCTCCAACCCCCAGAAGTGCAACACAGGAATGAGGTTCACAAAAACAAAAACAAAAACAAAAACAAAAAAAGATTTATTTTAAAAGAATTCAATTTGAAGAATTTGCTTTGGAATTTTACAGCATCCCTTGAGGAATCTGTAGACACTGTCACAGAGCCCAGGTTAGCCATCATTGTGCCTCTTTCCCCCACCTTTGTTTTTCCCTGGGCAGAGTCACAGTGGAGAACTGATTCCAAGCAAGTGCGCAGACTCTGAGCCATTACCCACCCTGGTAAAGTAAACATTCCCATGAACACACACACACACACACACACACTCACACACACACACATACACTCACACACGCTTGCACGCATGCACACCCGGGCTTTATCACATAGGGAGCCAGGCCAGCCAGCAAGTGACCACTGAAGTGTGAAAACTGTTGGAATAGGGAAGCTGGAGGTGCAGTGTCTCTAGTTTGCTCTTTGTCAGGAGACTTCAAGCACTAAATGACAGCTTTGGCCACAGACTGAGGTGTTAGGTGATTGTGTGTGTGTGGTGGAAAGTCACAAAGCACAAAGACGCTATTAGTAAAGCCTGGATGACTTGAGTTCCATTTAACAAAATAGCCCAACAGCTGTTCTTTCAAGGGTCAGCGTTCTCCAGCGCAGACGCACCACTCCCACGCAACCAGCCCCAGCGTTTCGCAGCAAGCTGCCTCCCTTCTGAACTCATGGGCGCTACAGCTGCAACCCTGGAAATGTACTTTTTATTGAGATACTGAGGGCTAAGCTAAGCTACCTATCCCACCTTATCTTTTATTGAGACAAGATCTTCCTAAATGATACAATTGTGTGATGCTTTCTTTAAGGTAGAAATCAGCACACGAATATCACTAAAAACTTAAGCTAAGAGCAGCACCATCCACAGGGCACTCTCATTTTATACGCTGGGCACTGCTGTCACCCTGGTCATCTTAGCCTTCTGAGATTACAGAGCATCTCTCATGTGGTCGCTCCATTTCCTTCTCTTCAATGTTACTCAGCAGCTAACCTGGTGTCCAACACGTAGTAGGAGCTCAATATTTGTTACATGGATAGCTTTGTTTTCTGTACCGCCCAGTTTTCCCTGTGCAACAATATCAATGATTGTTACAATATCTTGCTAAGAAATGAGCACCAAATTTTTCTTAGAAGAGGTATTAAATACTGGTATATTGCTAGACATGAACAGAGAAAAGGAGCTGGCATGAGGAGACACCCAGCCACACCTTTCCTCCTTTACTGTATATTTTTTCCCCAGATGGGGCCCCGGCCAAGTTGTTTGGTCAGTCTTCTAGTGTAGACATCCACTGGGCATTTCTCTTCAGTAATATTGCATGGTCAATCCAGCTATAACATTCAGTGCCTCATGATGTGAATGTCATTAATACGACACGGATTTTGAATCTGTAACCACCTCAGATGGTTAGGCAGGCTTCTACCACAGATGTTAATGGTCATCCTCTGGGATGATTCCCCATCTGTAAGGGGTGGGCCCTGGGAACGTGAGATGGAGCAGTGCCCCAGCTTCGGCTACACTGATGCAGCGACTGATGGCTGTGCAAGCTGTGGAAATTAACGGCGCCTCCTCCGTAGGACCGCCTTTTCTGTGCATGCACGTTGTTTGTTGGCTTTGTCGCTGGGTTTTGTTCCAAATGTGCATCACAGTTGCATCAGAAGTGTCCAGGTAAACTTCAGAAATTACGCTAAATCACCAAGACGGTGGAGTGAAAGGGTAACCCTGAGTGTCGTCTCTCTGTGTGTGGGGTCCTGGGGTCTCACGCTCTTTGTGACCCTGCTGTTGGGATGGTGAGCCTACGGGTACCACAACTCCAAGAGCTGAGGAAATTGTCCCCAGTGAATGACTGTGTGCATATTTAATCATCTACATGAAACTATACAGAGGCTGGAATGAGAAAGACTTTGTATTTCCAGTTTTCCTGCTCTGCCCCAGTCCAGAATACCTTACCTCTAATGGCCACCACAGGGAGAATCCCCCCATTCCAAGCCCAGTTCTCCAGCGGCACCAGGATGATGACCTGCAATTTAACTCAACTCTGGTGCTACCCACCCAATATCAAATGCCAGAGTTAAGGCCCTGGGACAGCTGAGCCCCCTCCCACTTTAGACGCGAATGCCAAGGGCCAGCGTGTGACCTGTGCTCCCAGGCAAGAGACCGCAAGCGGGTTCTCACAGCGCTCTCTTCAGATCCATGAATTTGCTAGAGCAGCTCACAGAACTTTACCAGTATTTCCAGGTTTCTTTTTAAAGGAAATTACAGGGATAGAGATGAAGAAGCGCACAGAGCGAGGTCTGCAGGGGCGGCAGCTCCAGCCACCGCACCCTCCACACAACCACTGTATGTTCACCCACCCAGAGGCTCTTCAAATCTTGTTCTTTGGGGATTCTATGCAAGCTTCGTTAAGGAGGCTAGATTGACAGCAGCACTGCGATCGGTGATCAGCCCAAGCTTTGGCCCAGCTGCCTCCTCAGGGGAGTGGAGCTGAAATTCCCAAGCCCGTATGGCCCTGGAAGGTTCCCTGGGCCCCATTCTGGGTATCACCAGGGGCTCCAAGGGTCGCTTTATCAGAACAAATCGTGCTCCTATTGCCCAGGAAGTCCCAAAAGATTTGGGCACTCTGTGTCACTTAGGAAATTATAAACTCTGCAGCAGGAACAAGACTTAAAGACCAACAATTAAAACGAAAGATTCTTCTAGCGTTCCTGTGTACAAGGACCTGAGGAGCTTTGCTCCAGGAACTAGAGACAGAGTCTAGGAAGGTATTTCATATGTCACAATATCACACATAGGGCTGCACACTCAGAAAGATTTCCTTGAGCCTCCTCCAGCTGGAGCCCTCCCTGCAGAGAAATCATCCATGGGTCACCATAAGATGCCCACCCAGAGTTCAGAACCCCAGAATGTCCAGCCCAAGGGAACACGAACCCTCTCTGAGGGCCTCACTGGGCCCCTTATGCAGCTCTGCCCTCCAGAGCATGGCTAGCATTCACTGCAAGCAGTCCCAGCACAGTGAGAGGCTAAAAAGCCATCCCAGTCCCATGAGGCCCCTCACACAGGTGCAAGAGCGAAGGTAGACAATGGCCCAGGATGACCGTATCCTACCTTTGCCACCATGTGCCAGTGGGACTTGGAGGAGCTCAAATCAGCCACTTGGGTTGTGTGAAAGCTATGTGTCAAGGCAAGAGGTTAGACCATATTTTACCAGTGTTAATTTTTAGTGGCTTAATATGTAAACATGGTTTCAGTTCTCTGTTTATACAATCCCAAGAGACCTCTCAAATGTCCTATACACTCTTGACTCTATCCTTGAACTTGATGAGAACATGAGGAGCATCCATTGGTGGACCAAAGGTGGAAGTTATGGGTTCTTCAGTTGTCTCAGTTCTTTATATTGTGTAAACACCTCCTCCTCATATGGTAGGGAGGTTTTCTATTGTTAAAAATGTGATTTTTGCTTCAATTGGTGCCTAAACACAAGCCAGTTAGTTGATCTTATTGCCACCCAGAAAACAGCTATTTGCTTCAACACTGCAGGAGAAGAAGGGGCTGTCTAGTGTTAGAGGGCTGGATACTCTCAGGGAAGCCTAAGGGGCTCCAAGCAGGACTTTCATTGTGCATAACTTCTCAGGGCCCCACTTTCTAGTGCAAGTCATCCCACCCCACTCTCACAACCTGCAGGCACCACAATGCCCAGCCCAAGAGAGAGGAGATTACTGCCGTTCTGTACCTGCTTCTCAGTGACAAACCCTAGATGTAATATTGATTATATATATATATATATATATATATATATATGATAATAAGGAACATCCATTGACCACCTTATAGGTTCCACCTTTGCGATTAGAGTCGAGGACACCTAGCCCTCATCTTCCATCTTTGTCCTCTACACGTGTTTACTCGAATTCGGTACTCTACATGTGTGCTGGGGACTGAAGGCTTAGAAGGGAATCTTAGGACCCGGCTGTCTCATGAGCCCACCCCTCCTCCCACCGAAGTGTCTTCTGCTCCTTGCTCTGGCCTACTTCCTGGAGGTCTTCTGTGGAAATTGTAAGCCTGGCTGTGAGCAGCCCAAGTGTGAAACAGAGGGAGCATGGACATCACCATGGGCTTCCGCAGCTCACCACCTCTGCCCCTGCCCACAGCCCACCCCTGACCTCTGACAGCAAGGCGAGGCTCCTGACCAGCCTCCTCCTCACCCTCCCACCTGCAGCCTCAGAGCAGCTCAGTGCTGCAGCCCCCGTTCCTCTCCCCTCCCCCCCACATTTCCTGCTTCTCACTGGGGACCCACCCTCCCACTGTCCTTTATTAGAAAGTGGACAAAACTCCACTGCTACCTTACCAGAGTTTCTGGAATGAACAGAAGAGGAAGGTTTAGGTATCTCACCCACCGTGTTTCATCAGAAGGAAATCTTGCTAGGAGTTATTTCTGTATACCTAACACACGCATGTTATATTTTATTAATATTTGGTAAATCAAAATGACAAAAATAAAGAACAACTTGTTTGAATTTCAATTAAGGAAAATATGCTGGAATTTTAAAAGCCCCAATGGGGGATCTACAATCATTCTGTTTGTGGACATGAAGATTTCTCAAACTCCGTGTGACTTGTGTGTCAAGGAGGGAATGCTCAGTAATGGGGGATGTCTGGGGGGTTACTTGAAGGTTTGTTAATTTTTAAAAAATGCTCTAACATTAGACAGCAGCTGAGCATTGTCAAGATGACTCTTGGTTCCTCCCATAGGGCTGCCATGTGGTGACGGAAGAGCTTCATTCCATAACGTTTGAGACACAGATCTGCCTCTACGGCCTGACCATCGATCTGGAGGTCAGTCCCTCTAATGCACTGAACAAGCGAAAGTGGGAGGGCTACTGACAGCACATTACTTCGAGCCTTTTAACAGCATGAAACTCAAAGAATAAGGAAACCTCAGGGATTAGACACAGATGAACGTGGTTGACGCTGAGCTTCTGAAACGCAGGACACCGGGCCTTGTTTGGACAGCACGGTCAGGGGCCAGCATCCAGCACAGCTGTAGTAGATCTTTGATACTTGTTGAATAGATGAGCCAATCAGTGCGTGGGTAAATGGACACCATTCACCTTGAGTGTCATCCTATTCGTGGAGTGTATTTTAGAGCGCTGTCTTTGTTCTTTTACCTTTATGAATGCAGGCGTGTTTGTTACACGCTCAGAGATCCCTTCCTGGTCTCCTTTCCCTAGGCCTCTGGTGCTGTGAGTTGCTCAGTTCCTCTTGTGGGTTGTGTTATTGGCTGCAAGAGTCTGGGGTCTGTAACTGGGAAGGGGTGGTTGGTGGCCATGAGCCTCCAGGCCAGTCTGTGAACACCTCTTTATTTATTCCCCAGGGTGGTGTAGTATGATTGGTTCTGCAACAAGAGACCTTTCTTGCAATAAAATACCTCACTTCCGGTCCTGACATTCATTAGGCCTTAGGGCCTCATTTGAATATTCAGATTACCAGAGGTAAATTTGAAATCACATTCTCTAAGGTAGATAGAGGAGAGCTGCTGAATCAATAGGATCTCTCATCAGTTGCAGGACTGTATTTGAGGCAGGACTGTATGTGACGCAGGAAATGGGAAGACACTGGAGAAGCGGCCTGACTGCATTCTGAGAGGATTCCTTCCCTTTCCTCCCTGTGCCCCGACTCTTGCTGCTCAGAGAGGTCCTCTGTCCTCCAAGGCCATTGAGTGACCCCACATCAGGGACATTAGGACTGGAAGACTGGGCATGGCTTGAGATGGCCCTTTAGAGGAGACGGTGAAGAGTGAGAGCAATGGCAGACCTCGCTGCCTACAATAACTCTTCTTTCTAACACCAGACCAGCTCGCTACCTGTGGTGATGATATCCAATGTCAGTCAGCTACCTAACGCTTGGGCGTCCATCATCTGGTACAATGTGTCAACCCACGACTCCCAGGTAGTCTTTATTCTTATCCTTCCTTCTCTGGTCCTAGCCAGCTTATGATGCTGCCAGTAAACTCTGTGCGCTTGTGTATGTATGTGTACGTTGCTTCATTTCTCATTGCATGTGCCTCCCAATTCTTTTTTTTTTTTTCCTCAGTACCAGGGATTGAACTCAGGACCTTGCACTCACCAGGCAAGCACTTATTCTATTGAGCTATCTCCCCTGCCCTCCTCTCTCTTAAATAGAGCGCTTGACACATCCTGAGAGCTGCGGCTAGCAGAGGGGACAGGCACTGGGTCTGTTATTTCTGAAGGGTTTAGGGGCGGGGAGATGGCTCAGTGGGATAAGCGCTTGCCTGGCAAGGGCAGAGGCCTGAGTTCAATCCCTGGTTCCGCAAAAAAAAAAAAAGAAAGAAAGAAAGAAATGAAGGGTTTGCTCAGCTCTCGGCAGCAGTGAGCATAGTAGAGAGTTCCCAGGCCATCCTCTGGCTCTGTGGAGCAGGCTGCAGAGAAACTCCTGGGCCACCATCAGACTTTTATAACTGACCTCGTTAGTTTCTTCCGGACCCACCTTTTCCACAGCATCTCCCAAAGAAGTAGGGAACTGGTTTCCAAATAAGTAACCGGCCTCCTTATCCCTCTTCCCTAAGTGTACCTCCCTAACAGTGCAAAACTGTGGGTGGTTGCATAAACTGTGCCCCTCCTAGTCTTAAATGGGGTGCTGGTGACATCTAGTGGCTGCTTGAGACCGTGACGAACCGTGTCCCTGGTCAGTGAGAGGGACGACTGGAAGCTCCTAGCAGGACACTGGGCGGGACCGCGTAAGATGAGCGCGCTTCCTCTAGCTCGCTCTGGGCATTGTCTCAGAAACCGCCAAGGAGGAGGAAAAACAAGTCCAAAGTAAATAGCCACCTTGTGATTTCAAGACAAATGCTCCCTCCGAAGAAGTCTTTCCTGTTCCGTCCCAGCAGTAGAGCAAAGCCAGCACAGGTCAGCTCCAAGCAAAGCCAGCACAGGTCAGCTCCAAGCAAAGCCAGCACAGGTCAGCTGCAAGTGTTTTCCCTGAAGGAAGAGACAGCGTGGTGGCAAGCAGCCGCTCCTGCTGCTGCCCCTCGGGCACAGGCGCGCACAGGGAGGAAGGCCACGCAGCGTGCCCTGCGCTGGCTTCTTGTCAGCCTGAAGAGCAGGAGAGCTCAGTGAAGAAGTCCCCAGTCTTCAGGATTAAATGTCATTCCCCATCTGGAGCCGCAGGAGCACCTTCCCTCCTGCCCCGGGGTGGAGGGAGGGAGGAGACCGCCTCAAGACACAGCCCGGCTAGGCTGCCCTCACCCTTCTCTAGAGAAAAGCTACGAAGGCCACCACCCCCACCGTGCTGGATTTCCTCAGTACCAGCTCGGACTAGGACACAACTAGCTCCTAAAACACATTCTCAGCTCTTCACAGAACCAAGCTGAGCAACTAACTTTGATTTCTCAGTTATGCCCTGCTGTGCAGCCTAAGCCTTCGACCCAGTTGTACTCTGGGCCTTCAGACAGTTTTTGCAGGCACAATTCTCAGGTCGGAGGAAAGTGGCCTCCCTGAAATGTCCCTTCTCTTCGCTCCTTTCTGTCTCTCGCTCCTTGTTGGGGGTTCTGTCCTCTTCCACCCCCACTGCCAGGAGTCTTGCATAGCTTGTGCTCAGCAGTGGTGCCCTCAGATGCCCCACCAGATTTCTCAACTCTTCCCCTCCTTTCCGTGTGAGTGTGTTCCCCGGCTTCCACACCTACTGTTTCCCATCATCTGGAGCAGTCGTGTCCCCCACAGTGGCTGAGCTGCGCCCCAGCACAACCTCAATTACAGTTGATCGCACAGCATATGCTGTCCTGGAGGGCAAGTAAGACACGAATACTGCACAGCCCTAGAACAGGCGTCTGAGGGTAGTCATGAACTATAGGATCACCTCCCTTAGCCTGTGGCTTCGTACTTTCTCGTTCTTTGTGATGATTGATAGGGCCAAGGTATAGCTTGCATCCATTCGTACTGAGCCCACTGAGCATAGTAAGTTTTGCTTATGAAGAATATTGCCCGGCACAGTGGCACATGCCTACAATGCTAACTACTCTAGAGGCTGAGGCAAGTTTGAGAACAGCCTAGGCAACTTAGCAAGACTTTTAGTTAAAACTAAACAAACAATCTTAAAAACTAAAAAGCGTTGAGGTTGCAGGCCAGCGGTAATGTGCCTGTGTGGATTTGACCCCCAGTACTGAAAAAAAAATTATTTCAGAAAACAGTATCTGTCCAATTATATTTTAGATTGTATTAAATACTTGTATAAGCTGATTGATAGTTCAGGGAGAATTATGTGACCCCAAATGATTCAGGAAAGAGGGGGCCTTGTATTCTATGTAAGGAACAAAAAGCCCTCTAGGAAAAAGCAACACCCACCCTTCAAAGGAACGACCACAGCACTCTGTATTAACCTGGTTGGCCTGCGCGTTAGATCCTATGCCCTGAGTTAGTGTTTCCAGCATGGTGAGCAAGCATAGTCAGCGCCACCATTCTGTTTCAGAACCTGCTCTTCTTCACCAACCCTCCACCCGTCACCTTGAGCCAGCTGCTAGAAGTCATGAGCTGGCAGTTCTCATCCTACGTTGGCCGTGGCCTGAATTCCGATCAGCTCAGTATGCTGGCCGAGAAGCTGACAGGTGAGAGGTGGGAGAGGCAGAGGGGCGGCCTGTGTGGGACGCGCCTGGGTTTGAAACACCAGAATGATGTTGCCTAGAACTGTGGCTACCAGAATTTTCTGAGGGCTGCCATACTGTCGGGCCCAGAGCTAGGGCCGTTTTACCTTTAATTCTCACGGACGCTCTCAAGGCCCTCATTACTCTGTCCCTTTCACAACGGAGGATGCGGAAGAGCAGAGGGTAAGTGACTGCCCCGCTGGGTGGCAGCACGCGGTCAGGCTCCCAGGCCCCCTGTGCACACCACACTCGTAGCCAGCGTTGCCAGCATGTTCTCCTGCTCGCCTGCTTTCCGCGCAGCCTTCTCGGTGCCTGGGTGGCTCCTGCTCACAGCTCAGCAGATGCTGACCAACTGGAAAATGACGGATTCCTGCAGCAAGCACAGGAAGTCTAACAGAAACTCCCAGGCCCTGGTCATAGATTGACTCTATCAAGAAAGTTTCAGCTTAGACTGAGACGTCGGAAGTTTACCAAATAGTGATCAGTGTGACACGCACCAGTTTAAGCTTTGTCTCAGAGAATTTTAAGAGAGATCCGTATCTTGGCAAGTGGAGCGTCGAAACATTTAACACTGAAAAGAGTTCAGATTGGTCTGTACACACTTATCCTTAATGGAGAACCAAACAAAGATGCAGTCCTGCCCGGCGGTACAGTCGCGGGTGACTGAGGTGGACTTGGTCGCGCTAGGCTGCTTGTTGCCTGCGTCTCATGAGTAGGTAGATAGTCAACAATTCAGGATGGTGGGACTTGCTCCCAGAGTGACTGCTTGTTCTCGTCTTTTGATCCATATTCAATTCTTAAATAGGAACCGTAGGCGTTTAATTAATCTTTGTTAATGACTGATACAGTTTTTAAATATGAGACTGCTGGCGCTCCAGCTTCTCCTTGAGTTTTATAATTTTATTTTCAGGCGTGTGTTCGCCTGCGTCAGGCAGCTCTTGCGACCCCTCACAGGAGCCAGGCTCACGGCCAGCACACCTCCAATGTTACTTCTCTTCCCTGGAATGCTTCCCTTTCTCCCTCCTGACAATGTGTATCCCACCTTTTCACGGAACTTCCTAAAGCCTTTGTTAGCTCCTCTCTCAAGAGTTTCTGAGAGACGTCTTAGGAGTAAGACACAGGATTGTGTGCTCACATCACCAGCAGGGTTCAGTACACTGGAAAACCGTAGCAGGCCCTTAAGCAATGCTTGGGAGGGAGAAAAAAGTCTAAATTGAGAACAAAATTCAAGGGTCTCCTTGTTGAATTTTTTAAATCTTATTTTCTTTGATCTTAGTGCAGTCCAGCTACAGTGATGGGCATCTCACCTGGGCCAAGTTCTGCAAGGTACGGATGTGGGAGGGGAAGCGTCATTTAAAATTAATAATGTACCCGTCCAAGCTCAGACTTTGAAGATTTACTGGAGAAGGATGTTTTCAAAGAGTAAAAAGTTGCTCAATTTAAAGTTTTATTGAAAAATGGCGATTAAATTGCTGTGCCATGCTAGTGTTTAATCATTATCCTGACGTGCTTGTTGATTCCAATAGGAACACCTGCCTGGTAAATCATTTACCTTTTGGACCTGGCTTGAAGCAATATTGGATCTAATTAAGAAACACATTCTTCCCCTTTGGATCGATGGGTGAGTTTGGAGCTGTGTTTCTGTGAGCTAGGTTCTCTTTTTCTGATTTTATTGTTTTTCCATTCCTTTTCAGCGTGGTTAGTATCATAGGCAGGAAAAGAAATTTGTAGTTTCTTACCTTCTTGAGACAGTGCGGATACATACAGCGAGGAGTATGTCAGGGATGGTTGACTTTGGATCACACACAAAATGATCTTTAGATGTGTTCGACATGAATGAAGTAACTGTGAATGCCATAAATGATCAGGTGAACTATGCCCTGCTTCATTTTTTAGGTATGTCATGGGCTTCGTTAGCAAAGAAAAAGAGCGACTGCTGCTCAAAGATAAAATGCCTGGGACTTTTTTGTTAAGATTCAGCGAAAGCCACCTTGGAGGGATAACTTTCACCTGGGTGGACCATTCTGAGAACGGTACGCACTCTGGACTTAGCACCTCAGGCTACGGGGGTTTCCAGCAGGGTGAGGCACCTGAGTCGGTCCAGCAGGCACTCCCTGGGCTTGGAGGTCAGCTGGTGAGGTTGTCTCAGGCCAGGTGAAGGCCCGTGCGGCCGCCCTCCTGCACACGCACGACACGTACTGTCCAGGCTGCGGAAGTCTGATGCTGGTTGTCAGCCACAGACTTGGTGTGGGCAGAAGGAGCAGCCGTGAGCCAGGTCTGCCACAGCTGGGATGTTCTCCCCACACCTGTCTTTCAGGAGAAGTGAGATTCCACTCGGTAGAGCCCTACAACAAGGGCCGGCTCTCTGCTCTGCCGTTCGCTGACATCCTTCGAGACTATAAGGTTATCATGGCTGAAAACATCCCAGAAAACCCCCTGAAATACCTGTACCCTGATATCCCCAAAGATAAGGCCTTCGGAAAACACTACAGCTCCCAGCCATGCGAAGGTGAGGTCCTCTCTCCACGTTTCTCCCAACGTTTTGGAAAACAACATAGTATCAGAGAAAAGTAAACGAAGCTCCCCTTTGGTTCACTGTGACACCCTGGGGTCCACCCGGAGGTCAGTGGTTGCTGAAAAGAGGCCACTAGAGCCACCAGAGATGAGCAGAGTGACCTCTGTCACTGCCCCAACTTCCCTGTGGCGGGGGACTTCTCAGTGCGCTGTAGACCCAGGGCTTCTCTTCCTAAGACAGGAGCCACACTGACTTTGCATCTATGGCTGGGGAAGGGAAGGGAAGGGAGGGAGAGGGCATCGATCACCCCTGTCAAAGCGGTGGCCAGTGGGAAGGGTCTGGAGTTTTGTTTCTACCCTCGCTGTAGTCTTACAACTCAGTGTTTGTTCATTTACGTGGGTGGGGGAAGGATGTGGGTCAATTCTTCACCCTCCGCTCCATCGCTCTACCTTCCCTGGGGTATCCTGAGAGCCGAGAAAAGTATCTGGCCAATATAGGCATTCCGTAAATATTTACTGACTATACACAAAAGTAAACTCACGAAATCAGCTATATAATTTTTTTTCTCGGAACCGGGGATTGAACCCAGGCCCTTTCGCTTTCTAGGTAAGCACTTATTCCACTGAGCCATCTCCCTGGCCCTCAGCTATATAATTTTAAGGCTCACTCTCCTGGCCCCTTCGTGAACATGCACATGCCCCCCCATGTCATGCCTCTTGCTGCATCTGCAAACTCAAAATAACCCACTATTAAAAATACATTTCTAACAAATTTCATCTGAGCCAGGTACACTGGTATATGCCTGGAACCCTGGCTACTTGGGAGACGGGGATGGAGGATTGCATGTGTGAAGCCAACCTGGTTAACCTAGTGAGATCCTGCCTGAAAATTTAAAAGAATAAAAGAAAAGAAAGGTTGTGAATATGGCTCAGCATTCCCTGAGTTCAATGCAGAGAAAGAAGAGGGGAGGGGAAGACAAAGGAGAATGGGGGAGGGGTAAGAAAGGAAAGAAAAGAAATGAACAGCAGGCTGCCTGGGGACATGGCTTAGCACTCTCTGGGTCCAATCTATAGTCCAAGAAGGGGCCAGCAAGATAGCTCAGGGGACTAAGTGCCTGCTTAGGCAAGCACAGGGACTGGGGTTCAATCTCCAGCACCACATGCCACACTGCCCCCCCCCCAGGCACACTGAGCTGGCCACTGAGTCTGGGTGTGGTGGCACACCCCTGCAATCCCAACACTGGGGAGGCTGAAAACAGGAGCATCACTACAAGTCTGAGCTGCAAACTGAGACCCTGCACTGAATACATAAATTTTTAAAAATGTGAAGTCGCGTTAGGCCTGCAAAGGGACTTGTTCTCTCCTCGCCCATTTTCGGCTGATCTCCATGACTGTTTCCCTGGGTCCGCTAAACGTTTGTGTGAATCGCCAACCAAGTGTATTCTCTCTCTTCCTTTTAGCATTATTGATATTTCTCAAGATACTTTTTGTCTGATGTTGTGAATGATGTTGGTAACATTTTCCCCAACATTGTACCTTTCTTTTCTAGTTTCAAGACCGACAGAAAGGGGAGACAAAGGTTATGTTCCTTCCGTTTTCATCCCGATTTCCACAATGTGAGTAATCTCAGTCACATGTAAAACATTTATTATGGAACCTTAAAAAAAAGACTTTCTTATAAGGGATTTAAGAGTAGATCAGAGTGCATATAACTGAGAATAAAGCATTTTAATGTCCAATAAAGTATTTTATGTCTCATTTCTTGTAACTCATAAAGCAGGTCTTCGGGGCACACTTACTGCAGTCTGTTACGACTGCAGTTACACCGCTGCCCTTTTATATGCCATATATTCTATAGTGGTTCGATGCTGTGGTGTGAAATGATAAAGTAGGTAGCTTGGTGTCACAAACAGATGAAGCCCTAGAAAGGGGTTCCAGAAATGACTGCTTCCTACCTTTGTAATATTGTTGTGTTGTCTCTTCAAGCCGAAGTGATTTGACCGAGCCGCAGTCTCCCTCAGACCTCCTGCCCATGTCTCCAAGCGTGTATGCCGTGCTGCGAGAAAACCTGAGTCCCGCAACCATCGAGACTGCTGTATGTTCCTTCCTCTTCCATTGCTGCTCCAAGCCCGGGCTGGGAGGCACAGGGGGCCATGAGTCAGAGGGGGAAGTGCGAGCCACGGATGGTGCTGGCGTCACGGACACTGCGCGCGTGGAAAGCAGACACCTTACTTGGCCAGAGCTGCTTCATTAAATTCTTTCCATCAAAACCCAGCAGAGGGCAAAGTGTCGCTGTGCCCCATGCCAGCACACTGTCCCCACTCTCCGGCCCCAGCAGTCCTGCACACTCCACTACAGCACCAACCTGTGTGACCAGTCAGTGTTCAGAAGCTTGCTTTAACACCAATTCTAGTGACTCCAGCACCACAAATCCCACCCTTCATGGTGGTCACTGCCTTACCAGGCTCAGATCCCCTCCAAATCGTTTAGGAATCACATTAACAGCAGTGTAGTACTCTGCTTCTTCTGGAGATTCTGATCTCTAGCACGTGCATGCAGCCCAGAATTCAGTCTACCCGTGTGTGTCCCCCCATGTTGCCAGGCTTATGCTCACGACTTACATGACAGTTATGGTTATCTGCACAGAATCTTGGAGGGACCCTGAGACCCCAGATTTGTATCTGGTGAGAAACCAAGTGTTTTTCAGTCCTTCTCTTTCTAGGGATGGAAAACTCCACGCTTCTCTCCCCAGTGACTCATCCCATGTTGGCTGCCCTTATGTCACTTAAGCTTCTAGGTCTCACTGAACTTTTGCTGTGCTTTATACTCACTTTTTTATGGCATTTTTGCAATTTTTATTGCAATAGGCTTTCCTCCCTCACACGGTTCTCCCCCTACTCAAAAGCTGTCTTTTATTTCACACTAATCTACCAAAATTACTGTTCTTGAGTCAACCAGTAGAGTATACAGCATTTAGTAGACAAAAAGGAAAAGTGATTTATGGGCAGTTTCCTCAACAAATATTTTCATTTTCAATTTTAGATGAAGTCGCCGTATTCTGCTGAGTGACTGAATAAACTCTGCCACGCCAAAGGAAGCAAATGAAAATGCTTAGAGACTGTTCTTTGCCAAAGATAATATTGTATTTCTTAAGCTTTGTAAATACTGGTTTCGGGGAAATGGGAGGACTCTGGAGCACCCGCTCACGGGCCTGCCACCCAGCTGCAGTGCGAAAGCCGAGCTGCGGGGCGGCCACAAGCTGCAGCACCTTTAACAACATGATGCCAAAAAACACAGTACTCGTGTGCATGGGTTTTTGTTTTTTTTCTGATTTTATTTCTCAAGTGCTGGTTATGGCTTGGACTCTGGAAATGTAAGTGTTAACATTTTAGGGTAAGTTCAGAGAAATAGATACTTACCTTCCTCCAAGCCAGCAGGAAAGCAAAATCAGAGCCATCACATCCACCCAGGATAGGATAAGCACGAGGCCCCAGCGGCAGGGACTCACAGACCCTGAGCTGAACTGTAAGGCCTCTTCATTAGCAGCTCAGCACTGTCCCAGTTATGAGTCGTACGGCTGCAGGTACCACCCAGGGCACCTGTCTTACTGGGAGAGGGATCCAGGGTCATTCCCAGCAGCATCTTAAATTGCATGCTACTCCCGGCCCTGCAACAGACACAGGGACAAGAATCTCACGGAATGAGGCTGGAGAGTAGCAGCCCGGCCTGGGGCACCGATTTCACCTGCGAGTTGTGCATTCTCCCTTCCTAGAAGAAACTGAACTAGTTGGACCCATGGTCCTTTCCAGTTCTACCGGCTTCTCCTCCCTGGAATTTAACCAGAGACCTCAGAAAGGCTGAATGCAATTCCTTTGGTCTTCTATGCTTTGCTGCATGGAAATACATGTGTACGAGCTGCAGGTCTACAGGGGCCCTGCCTAGCTATGCCCAGATGCTTACTGACACCACTGCCCAGCTGCTGACCTCAGTAGTAGTACGAGATCCTCAAGGCCCAAGACCTGAGGGCGCCCTGTGTCTGATGGGCCAGGAGAGGAAGCTGTGCTACTGAGGCGTGTCCCGTGATCACCTGCAGAAATCCCCCAACTGCTTTCCAGCGTGTGCCTCAATTGCAGGGTCGGAGATCCCAGCACCACTAGCAGGCTCCTCTCTCCTTCCACCCACATCCTGATCCCCAGGTACACTCAACAGACATTTTTCATGGGTTGTATCTAGCTCTCTCCTCCCACAGCCTTGTTATGATCATAAGCTTTGGGGATCTGATTGGATTATGGGTATATGACAGACCTTCTGATACAAGCTGGTGTTGGGACAGAACTGCTGAGTCGCTGTGGGCGTGGTCTGGCAAGGTGCGGCTCCCTGCTGAGGTCCCCTTTCCCTCTCCGCTGCCTGCTCACCACACCACAAGCAGCTCTCCTCCGCCATAGCCCGCTGTCGTGCACTGCCCCCTGCTGTGCTCTGAAGGTGACCTCTCCTTGAAACTGGGGGTGTCAGGCAGTGTGTCCGGGTGGGAAGAAAGTGACTAAGACCTTTCCAGGGGGGACGTTGGCTTTTACTGTTCTGACCTCATTTTCCCTTAAAGGTCCCACAGGACTGATCTCACGCTTTTATACCCCTCCTCATGTGCTGACTGAATCCGAGACTTCCCTCAGGGGCAGCTGTCCCGCTGCTCCAGGGCCAGTTCCCTTACTCCTCTGCACACTCCTGACGGCTCACCCAGGGCTCAGGTGGTTCATAGAGGCCCGATCTGTCTCAGGGTGCTCTTGCCCTGTCTCCACTTGCTGCACAAACCCGGCTTGCTGCAATTGCCAGATTTACATACCAGCTGGCAGCAGCAAAGTTGGAGGCAATAATACAAACCCGAGTGCGATTACGACAGGTTCATAGTTGAAGAAGTAATTTGCTGCCAAGAAGTATTCGGACACACAGAGTTAGATACCAGAAAGCTACACAAATTCATTTGCTGGGCTGCGTGGAAAGTGCCGTGAAGGCTTAGCAGCCTCCACCACCACGCTGTCAACACAGAGCCTGGTCAGCTTGTCCATGGGATCACAATCACGGTCGGTGCCAAAGCTAGGAAAGGCAAGTCTACGGTCTGCCTTTTAAAAGGGAGAGAGGGCCTCAGGATCAGAGTTCAGTAGGCAGCAATTTGTACTTGGGTCCAGAAAGTCTAAATCAAGCTTTTGACCTCAGGGCAACGGTTCTTTCCCAAGACTGTGAGTCTGGCACTCCCGAAATCGTTTTTGTAGGGATAAGGGGAGTTTACTGGAGGATTCCAAAGGACACGTGTTGAGATCAAAATAGGGCACCCCACATGAGCTACAAATGCAATGGGAAGGGAATTCTCAGGATGCAGTTATCTGCTAATCATCATTTGGGGGTCAGGATGTCCACATGTGGACTTGGGGGTGAGCGACAAGCATTCCAGTTCATCTCCAAGCTAGTGACAAGTTATAGTTAATGAAATAAAATACAGATTTATTTTTCAAATATATATCACATTTTCACTTCTTCCCTCAGTCGCCCCAAGCCAATCACAGACAAGCATTTTGCTAATACTTTCTCACATTTTATGTTTATTTTTATTTCATTTTTATATATTTAATACAGTCTACAGGGTCTCACTACACAGATCAAACTCGTAGTGATCCTGTTCTCAGCCTCCCAAGCGCTGGGATTACAGGCGCGCACCACCACGCCCAGCCTCAGTCGCCTCTCAGCGTGCCCCGGGGGCACCATGTTTTGCCCAAGCAGGTTCTTTAGTCTGCTGAGCTATCTGGCCAGCCCCTTTTCACATTTCTTTAATTATAATTTTCTTTTATGCTATTCCCATTTTTAAATGTAATCATTTGAACAATTTGTTCTGAACATCAATGCCTCTATCTAGAACTGTAGAAAGAAGCCAGCTAGCCAGAAGGTTCCCTCCAGAACTAAGATTACGGCCTTCGGAAAGGGTCAAGCTATGCCAGGGCTTTGCTGTAACCAAACCATCCTGACTTAAACTTGAATCAGTGTGCACGGGCTCCAATTTCTAATGCAGATTAAAACTTTGTCTTTAAATTGTAAACATTAATTGATGTGATGCTGCATTTTAAAATCTGACTTATAAGTGTACATTTGGAGGAAAATTCACCCTTTTTCTGTGTGCCAGTCTATGAGTCACACCAAACCCACACGGGTGTGTGCCACTGCCGTAAGGCACAGAGCACCGCCAACACCGTGCTCACACGAAGGTGCTGCGAGAACACAGTCGGGGTCACTCTGCACAAGCTGCTCCCAGTAGATGCAACTCCATGGCTTCCCGTGCACGCAGGGCTCCACTGCACGTACGCCGGGCCCTGTCACTCACTCCCTGTTGAAATCTTTGGGTGACGTGACTTCGTTAGCAGTTCTTGCTGGGGTGTACGGGCAGGATACTGGGTTCATAAATTTGAATGGCAAAAGTTTCAGTTTCATTTCTCCCACCTCCAAACTGAAGGTTTAATTTCCATCCATTAAAGGCAGCAAACCCTAACCCACACCACTTTTCTATGACATCACAGTCGTTACAGTTACCTTAACATACTGTTTTTGCTGAACATAATTTGGAAATTGTTTTCATCAGACCCACTGCCAAATCTTGTTACTTAATGCAGTTACTAGAAAAGCACTTATAATAAAAAGGTGTTTGCAATATGGTATTTTTTGTTTTTTGTTTTTTTTCGGTACCAGGGATCGAACTCAGGACCTTGTGCTTGTCAGGCAAACACTTATTCCACTGAGCTA
>NDGN011316090.1:0-10424 GCA_002564285.1 Tympanoctomys barrerae | reverse complement strand
AAAATAGGAAGTGGTTTTACAAGTTGGACCCAAGCATCCATTGAAGCCAAGCTCCTACCCTGTTTCAGAGACAGATATTGGCAGGGGTGAGACGGGGAGTAGCTTTCTCAAAGATTGTGTTAAAAAAGCTGAATTGCTGGGCTTTAAGAGAGCAGCCCTGTGTTACAAAACTGAAAAATAGGTTTATAAAAAGATTTATACTTCAGAGAGTGAAGCCTACAATACAGGTCATGGGCACGTCTATAATCCCAGCACTTGGGATGCTGAAGCAGGAAGATCCTTGCCAGGGCGAGGCCAGCATGGGCTGCAAACTGAGCTCAAAGCCAGCCTGAACTGCTGCAGTGAGGCTCTGTCTCAAAAACAGAAACAATAACAAAAACAAAATTGGGAAAGGCTGTGTGGCATGGTTCAGTCAAACTGAGGGGACCCATAGGGCTGCTTGGCCTGCTGTCACACATGTTTCTCTCCTTTATAATCTACCATTGATATCATCCAAGGCCAATCATTTTACTTTGTGATTTCCAAACCCACACAAATGCTTTCATTCGTTGCCTGCATATTGATCTCCTGATATATATATATATATATATATATATATATATAAATTTCTTGATCTTTTCTGATCTCTTTACTACTCCCCAGTTCCCTAATTCCCTTCTTCAAAATGTCTGACTCTCTGCTTTCTACCATGTCATGTTTATTTTACTCGTTAAATTATATTTTGGGCTTCTCCTATGTGAGAAATCATGCAGCAATTAACCTCCTGTCTGCCTTGTTTCACTGTGTACTAGGGACTCAGGATCTGTCCATTTTCCCGCAGACACCGTGATTTCATTCATTTTTAAGGCTGAGCAATATTCTATTGTGTACGCATGCTATGTTTTCTTTGTCTGTTCATCTGTGAATGGCCATTCAGGCTGTTTCCAGAGCTTAGCTGTTGTGAATTGCACTGTTATGAACAGTATTATCAATATGAATATTATGCATAGCACTATGAGTATGAATATACCACTGCAAGCTGATGTGTTTAACTCTTTCAGAAAGACCCTGGAAGGGGAGTATTGGTCAAATGGGATGTCTATTTTTACTTTCTTTGAGGAAACTTCGTACTGATTTCCATAGTGGTTCTAGTAGTTTGTATTCCTGCTGACAATGCAGAAGGCTTCCTTGCTCACTAGATCCTTACAGCTATCTGTTGCTTTTGTGTTGTTGGTGATGGCCCTTCTCTTCTTGCAGCCTTTGAGAATGGATGCTTCTTGTTCCCCCAATATAATGCCTTGGAAGAGAGTTCCAGCCCCAATATTACTGCTCCAGGCCTTACACAAAGTGAAGTCATAACTAAGGTGCCTGGGAGGTGGGCCCCAGGACCTGTCACTTCCCCAAATGCATGGCTACTCAAGTCTGTACATATATACATTTTGTTTACTTTAGGTCAACTCCAGTTGCTTATAATAGCTATTAAAATATAATTAATAGGGGCCAGGGAGATGACTCATGTTTTCAGTAGAAAAAGTGCTTGCCTCGCAAGTGCAAGGGCCTGAGTTCAATTCCCGGTTGCACAAAAAAAAATGTAACTAATATATAAATAGTTATTATACTTGATTGCTTAGGAAGTAAGACAAGAAGCAACTCAATATTTTTTGCTGAATTTTTAAAAAGCATTGATCTAGGGCTGGCCAGATAGCTCAGTGGATTAAAGTGCCTGCTTAGGCAGCTGCAGGGGTCAGAGTTTTGATCCCCAGCTTGTTGTGCTGGCCCTGCCCCCAGGGCATGCTGAGATAGTGAATGAGACTGGGCATGGTGGTGTGCGCCTGTAATCACAGCACTGGTTAAGCTGAAAACAGGAGAATCACAATAAGTCCCATCTGTGTAGGGAGACCCTGTAGACCCTGCACTAAAATACAAAAATAAATATTTATTTATTTGGTGCAGGGTCTTTCTATACAGCTCAAACTCCTAGTGATCCTCCTGTCTCACCCTTCCCAATACTAGGCTTATAGGCGTGCACCACCACGCCTGATTTCAGTGGCCCATACAGTGTAGAGCTGGAACAGCATGTGTTACCAGAGGTAGAACCTGGATCCTTGAGTTTTCCAGGCAGGCACTTAGACCACAGAGCTATCTCCTTGGCCCTTTGCTGAATATATTTGATTCATAATTGGATTACTTCCTTGATACTTACTGAAGCTCACATTTCAGGGTATTGCACTCCTTTTTTCTTGTCTCTGTCCTTGATCAATTGATTGCTTCTGCAGATCCATTGTGTTTAGTGTGTGTTACTGTCCTTAGCCCTTGTCTTGGGTTGGGTTGGGTCATCTTAATCATCTAAACCTAGAATTTCCTTGAAGTTTTCACTTATAGTGAGTCGCAATTTTTTTTAAATTTTTAAAATTAATTTTATTGAGGAACAAATAGCAATGAGACAATTTCAAAACTGACTAGTAGGACAGTTTCAATAATGAATACATTGCATATTGTTGTCTTCATAGTGATTATTCATATTTCAAGATGCAGACATGATATCCTGTCTAAACACTATTAGTTCAAATCTTTCTTCCCATTGAATTAAGAGAAAGTAGCTGTATATCTCTATTTTGTGTATATAGATAAAGTGACTTGCAATTTTGCTCTAAGAATATCCCTAATTTTGTAGGAAACACATAGTACTTTGTCTTTTTTTCCTTAAATTATAGAATTCTATTCTTAACGTTGATTTTTTTCTTTCCATATTTGCATTCATTTGTTCATACCTGTTCATTGAATTTCAACCTGTAGTCTTGTCCTCCTACATCTCAGTTTATACTTGTCTTCATGTCCTATCATATGTGGCCTTCATTTATGCTTAATAAATGAAGTTGTTGTTTGCTCCTCTGCCAAACTACCTTGGAAATCCTCTAAAACTTTTATCTGTCCAATTTTCATTTTACAATGGATTTGTAGACAGGCTTTCTGAACACATTTGAAAAAAAATTGCATTGGTGTGAGATTGATAGCTCAACTCTTAAGTTTGGACTTACATGCAACTACACTTAGTTGTACGTAATTATTTGTATTATTTCATCCAGTAAATATTGATATTCTAATTATTCCAGGAGATTACCTTGCTGTAGTCATTCTTTCTTTTATGAATTTAAACAAAAATGCTGTTTTTTTGTGAAACATTTAGAAATATAGAAAACATAGGAATCACTGTGTTGACTAATATATATCTGATAATTATATCATTATAATTCTTTCCTCCGCATTTTATCTGTGTAAAGAAATGTATTACACATTATATATTTTTTATGAAAAAGGCTCACACTTACTATATGTAACATTTTTCTATGTTTATTAATATAATTCTTAGTGGGTACATATTAATCCAAGTTAAATATATGTGCTATATTCAACTATCATTTAGTGTGACAATAAACATTGTTCCCATAGTCTTTGTGCTGAAGATTTTGGAAAGTTTTCTAGTTGTGACATTATGTATTACCTCATTATCTGCATGTAGCTTCAACCTAAACACTACAGTGAAAATGCTTTAGATAAATTGACCAATGGAATCCATCCCAGCAAATGATATTTTCTTTCACGTAGTCTCCAAAAACAACATCTAGCATTTGAGTTTCCTGTTTCTCTTAGATTCAGTCTGTAATCGAATTTAATTGTAATTAAATTTCAAAGTCCCCCATTATTCTGCTCCCTTTTATCTGGTCACACTGCCTAATATATACTTGGTATAGTTTTATGCTCTTCTCCGGCCTGGTATTTACATGTCTGATACTTGGGACTTTGTCTAGAGTCCTCTTTTCTTCCAGCGTTCTACCCAACTTTCCTGATTTAATTCTTGCTGCCTGTGGCAGATAAAACTGTGATGGTCTATAGGATTCCTGTATGCATGGTGTACATGCCCTGCGTAATTTCCCCTCCTTATGCTTGGGTGGAATCTCTAAATATCAAGAGATGTTCACCTCATTCATTAGGTTTGCTGTATGATCAAATATATGGTTCTGTTGTGGTACCCCAAAAAGAGATTGTCCTACTGGCTTTAAAATAGAAAGCTTCCATGTTTGAGGAACTTTGTGGCCTAGACTTGAAAATAACTCCTGGGAGCTGGGAGCCAGCCCAGATGACAGCCCACAAGAAAACAGGCTTCAGGGCTGGTCAAATAGCTCAGCAGATTAAAGTGCCTGCTTAGGCAGATGAAGGGGCCTGGGGTTCGATTCCTGGGCCTGCCCTGCTGGCCCCACTCCCAGGGCACCCTGAGATGGCCATTGAGACTGGGCGTGGTGGCGCACACCTGTAATCCCATCACTTGAGAGGCTGTAAACAGGAGGATCACTATGAGTCTGATCTATGCAGTGAGATCATGTGCACCCTGTATACCTTGTCCTAAATACAAAAAAAGAAAAAAGAAAAAGAAAACAGGCTTCAGTCCTACAACCTCCAGATCTGAGTTCTGCCAGTGTTCTGGGAGCTGAGGAGGGACCGCAGGCACGGGGTGTGGTCTTGTCCCTGGCTGATGCTGGTTTTAGTCTGCTGGGACTCAAGTCTGAGAAACTGGCAATCTATACCTTAGCTCTTGACCTGCAGAAACTATAAAATATAACTTTATGTTATTTTAAGTGGCTAAATTTGGGGTGATTTGTTATGCAACAAAAGAAAGTAATACCTCACAATCCCTCTCAAGACAGGAGAAATTAAAAATCCTTTAATGTCATTAAAACCAACAATTCTTCACAAAGTCTACAAGTCCTTACGTCATCAGTCCTTTACCGCTGTGAGCACATCTCACGCAGTCTTCTATCACTTGGCCTTTCCTTCAGCCATCAAAGATTTCTTACTCTTCCTAAAGCATGGCATTTGCCTTTGAATGTGCTTTTTTCAGTAGTTTCTCAGTTAAGTACTCTCTATGGACTCCTGTTGCTCCCGTTTCCTTAGGTAAAGCATATTATCTCTTCATGAAATGATAACAGCTTTTACTACTTTAAAACTTGTTTTCATTTTGATTTTTTCCTTGTAGACTATAAGATCCATACAGCAAGGAAATAATTGCTTTTTTTCCTCCTCTGTGGTTTCTCCTAACACCTATTAATAGTAACTGGAAAGTATTCAAAAGTCAACAAAATTTGAGCTAAAAATTATTCCTGTATATTAACATTTTTTTGGAAGCCAGATTGCTGGCAAACAGTATTGACATTTTACAAACTTTATTAGACACATTCATACGTCATCTAGTTAAGCTGTACAGTGTAATTTTGATATATCTATATATTATAAAGTGATTATTGTAATTAGCAGGTCCATCACTTCATATAGTTGCTTTTATATGGTGACAATACTTGAGCTGTACTTCCTTAGTAATTTCAAGTATACCATGCATTGTTTATTAACTGCAGTTGCTATGTTATAAATTAAATCTCAAGAATTTAGAAACACTTGATATGTGCTTTTAAATTATCTAGAGAAAAGATCACATCAATTCAAAGTCTAGTAGACTGTCTATTTAATAGCACTTTTACTTACTTTGGGGGCATCTTTAAAATAAACCTTTCCAGGCTGGTGAGGTAGCGTAGTGGATTAAAACATCTGCTCAGGCAAGTGCAGGGACTGCGGCTCAATTCCTGGCAGCACATGCCACACAGGCCCCTCAGCTGCATAGTGAGGTCCAACCAAATAGATTAAAATAAATAAGTAAATAAATAAAAGCTTTTCTAGTTTCATACTGGTATTATGACTTCCACTCTACAGGTGTTGGTCTTTTTCATGTCACTTATTTTTATTCTGTATATTTTCTATTTGTTTCTTGTTTTTATTTTTTAAAAATGTATTTGGTGCAGGGTCTCACTATGCAGCTTGGACTCATAGTGATCCTCCTGTTTTCAGCCTCCCCAGTGCTGGGATTACAAGCATGTGCCGTCATGCCCAGACTCAGTTGCTGGCTCAGCGTTCTCAGGGATGGGCCCTGTGTAGCATTCAGTCCGGCATCCAATCCAGACCCTGTGCTTGCCTAAGAAGCGCTTAGTTCATTAAGTTATCTCGCTGGCCCTGTTTCTTGTTTCTCTATGTGCATTTTAATATTAATTTCTAAGGTCCTTCAGACATTGAGGATAGTTCTTTCTACGTTATTTTGGACATTTTAGGTGGTTTTCATTATATTTAAATTTTGTTTATGTTTAATGTATATTTAAAATTCTTATACTCTCTCTCCTTACTAATCTACTGAAATTTCTTTTACTAAAGCTACCAGTAATTCTATAATTACATCTACTATCAGGTGCTTTAGTCCTCTGAGCTATCTTGCTGGCCCTAACTTGAAGCATCTTAGCCATTTCTAACTTATGGGTTTAAATTCATTGAATTTTAAATGAAATTGAGTGCTACTGAAACCAATTTGGTTTTGATCAAATTAAAGATATTCACTGGTCAATGCTTCAGGACAATCTACTTAGAGGCCGGGACAAGGCATGTGGAAGACACCCATGCTGAGTTAAGGTGAATTTAAGTTGCTCTAACAAGTACACTGTAGATGGGATGGCTTAAAGAGCATTTGTTTCTCAATATTCAGTGACCAGGTAGTGTAAAATCAAAATGCCAGTAGATTTGTGCCTGGTTAGGGCTCCTTTCCTTTTTTTTTTTTTTTTTTTTTTTGGCAGAACTGGGGATCGAACTCGGCCATCTACTGACATCTCCCCGGCCCTGAGGCTCCTTTCCCAATAGGCAGTTGATTGTCTTCTAGAAGGTTCCAACTCCAACTGCCACAACTTTGGGAGTTAAGCACTAACGCAGGACTTGGGGGAAGGCATGCAGGTGCTCACTTCACATCACTAATGCATATGATATAAGGGGATGATTTAATTCATAGTTTCATTTTCTAGGGGCACTAGAGTATAAAGAATTTTAAAATATTCCAAATTAATGAAATGAGAGTATTTAGCAAATGTTTATTATTTTGTAAGTGTATTTTAAATGCTTATTTTTTTCCTCTTCTACCTTCCTTAGACTGCTGTTTTTGTACATCTTTTGACCACTACATCTTTCTATTAATATTCTTGTGTGATATATGAGTTAAAGAGTTTTACTAATGTTTCAAATCCAGTGTAATTGCATCTACAGTCTGATTAACATGGGTGCTTCTTTTTCAGAGCTTCAATTGACTTTTTTTTTTCTTTTGGCATTCATTCTTATGTAGTTATTCAGCGGTCTATATTGACTTCTCTAAAAGACACATTTTATTTAACTGGGCACCTATTTAGACTCAGCTGTCTTTTATTTGGAAAAGTTTGTATGTATTATGTAATAATAACTCTTGTGTTTTTAATTAATTAATTAATTAATTAATTTGTTTTGAGAGAGGGTCTCATTCTGTAGCCCGGGTACCCTTAAACTTTCAGTGGTCCTCCTGCTTCAGCCTCTCAAATGCTGGCATTACAGGTGTGTGTCACCATGTCCAACTATATTTGGAAGTATGTAGTAGAACTACTTTCTGAAATAATTAAAAGTAAAATCAAAGTATCTCTAGTTGCTTGAGAAGGAAAGCATCTCTTTAGTTAATTTTGACGGTACTCTTGTGAGCAGGGAAGGTCAAAGATACAGGAAAAGAGCTTACATGCAGACAGACTTCAGAAACTGAGTTTTTCAAGCAGAATTACCTTGTTTCCCAGTCATAAAAACCTATACCCATAGAACATTCCCACTCACTATCTGTGGAAAACAGGCTACAGAGCTCTGCACTACAACTGTCTTTGAAGGTGGAATGAAAACAGAATTGTGCTTTCTTTCAAAGAATTAAGTCTGACAATCAGAAAGTAGCATTATTGGAATTTACCTGATGTTTCCTTGATAGACAAATGCTTCTTTCAAGTTGATTTGTGTCAAAAAGTAGAAGTCTGCTTGTAGTCATGGCCCAGGAACAAGCAACAAGTTAAGAGTGTTGGAAATACAACTTCTGGAATGTTGTAAAGAGAAGTGGTTGTGATGTCACAGACCCCTGAGAGAAACTTCTAAGAGCAAAATTTAGTTAGAACAGAGACTAAGCAAAAAAAAAAATGTGATAACTGAGTAAGATGGGATCCAACAGGAGTGTAGTAGAAGAGAATGAAATAATTTGTGAGTAACGCTTTTTCTAAAAGTTTTAATGTAACAGTTCTTAATGAAGGAAGGCAAAGGCTTGAACATGTGACACATGTATGGCTTTTGATGATTAATTACCTGAAGATTAATAAATTTGAAATTTATCAGTTAAGGAAATGGAACAACTTGATGAACATGATCAACCTATCTCAGGAAGGAGGCAAGAAATTCGAAAGAGAAGACACCCCAGCCAACCAATGGTAGATAAATCCCTGCAAACTGAAGCATCAGAGAAAAAGATACTCTCAACCACACCACAGTCATCTGGCCCCAAAGCTATACTTAGTGTTGACAAAGGCAATTACTCTGCCAAAGAATCTGAGTCTCGTAGTATATCTTCTCAACTTCAGCAAAGTTGGGCAAAGAGAAAGCATGGACAGGAAATGGCTCATAAATCACTGCAGACAGACTCCATCCTAAAAGGGAAGCAAGATTTCAATTTCATTGATGAAACAATGATACCTGAAGAAAAGCCAGCTGGCACTGGGAAAGCAGCCTCTGAGTTACCAGAACGGGTTCAGGAGGTGGAAATTCCAACATGCAACCCCTCCATTCAGTTAAAAATAGACAGATCTCAGCAGACCAGTTGTACTGGAGCCATGCTGAACCTTCTCCAAGTAGAGAAAGAAGACAAGGAGCAGCAGACATCTTTTAGTGAACTTGAAGTCATGGTTGGTTCTAGCCCAAGTAGTTCTTTGACAAAATCAAAGAAAGGTACCCAGACAGACAAATCCCCAGGAAATGTTTGTGTTAGTGAACGTCCTGAATTTCAACCAGAGACAAGTAGTCATGAAGAAATTAGGCAGAAAAGTGCTGACAGAGTTTTATTTACTCTAGAAACCAAAGAAGATACTCCAGTACTTTTAGAAGATGGTTCTAGGGCAGAGGTAACCATACCTGTTGAAGAAGTTTCCTCTGTTACAAAAGGGGCTTCTGCTGAAATAGAGGTCCTACCCACAGAACAAACCCCTGCCAAAGGCCAGTCTCCCACTGCAGAGGCAATCCCTGCCAAAGTCAGATTTCCACCAGCTGAAAAGGCCCCTGAGAAGGCAGAGCCCAGCCTTACTGAGAGAATCTCAGCTGAGGCAGCTATTATAACAGCGAATGTCTTTGTTTTGGCACAGGCCCAGTCAGCTGGCCAGATGCCTTTAACGGAGTCTTCTTCACCAGGGGAAAAGATCAGGAAGAAGTCCTATGATCAAGTAGGGTATCCATCAGCTGAATTGAGTCCTTTTGAAGCTTTTTATTCTGATGTTCAGCCTATGCTTGCAGAAAAGTTCCAGGTTGAAGTACTGCCTCCGATAGACGAAGATGCCCATGAAGATACTTTAGGTAAAGTAGAACCTAGTGTGGCTAAAGAGAACTCTGCCGAGGTTCAGCCTCCATCGGCTCAAGGGTCTTTTGCAGAAGAGCTTCTGACTAAAATCCAGCCTCTATCAGCTGAGGAGGCTCTTGCAGAAGAAGTTGCAGGTGAATTTCAGGCTCCATCTTTTGAAGAGGCTCTTGCAGAAGAGGCCCCTGCTGAAATCCAGTCTCCAGATGACAAAGCTCATGTAGAAGAGGCACCTGCTGTTGAGCCTCCACCAGCTCCAAAGGCTTTTGCAGAAGAGGGTCTAGCTGACATTCAGCCTCTATCAGCTGAGGAGGTTCTTGCAGAAGACACCCTTGCTCAAGTCCAGCCTCTACCTGCTGAGGAGACTTTTCTAGAAGAGGCCCCTGCTGAAGTCCAGTCTCCACCAACTGAGGAAGCCCCTGCTAATGGGGCTGAGAAGGCCCCTGCTGAAGTCCAGCCTCAACCAGTTGAAGAAGCCCCTGCTGAAATCCAGCCTCCACCAACTCAGGAGGCACCTGCTAGAGTCCAGCATCCACCAGCTGAGGAGGCCTCTGCTGAAGTCCTGTCTCCATCAGCTGAGGAGGCCCTTGATGAAGTCCAGCCTCCACCAGCTGAGGAGGCCCCTGCTGAAGTCCTGTCTCCACCAGCCGAGAAGGCCCCCGCGGAAGTCCAGCCTCCACCAGCTGAGGAGGCCCCTGCCGAAGTCCAGCCTCCACGAACTGAGGAGGCACCTACTAGAGTCCAGCCTCCACCAGCTGAGGAGGCACCTTCTGAAGTCCAGCCTCCACCAGCTGAGGAGGCCCCTGCTGGAGTCCTGTCTCCATCAGCTGAGGAGGCACCTGCTGAAGTCCTGCCTCCACCAGCTGAGGAGGCCCCTGCTGAAGTCCTGTCTCCACCAGCCGAGAAGGCCCCTGTGGAAGTCCAGCCTCCACCAGCTGAGGAGGCCCCTGCCGAAGTCCAGCCTCCACCA
>NDGN011316088.1:0-14985 GCA_002564285.1 Tympanoctomys barrerae | reverse complement strand
AGCAGTGCTTCCTGGCTCCTTGCAGACTCCTCAGCCTACTAGCACAGATCCTTCATCCTGCAGGAACAGGTTTTCTAGTTTCCACCACTGTCCCTTTGACCTTCCCAACACAGATCTGTGAAACAGTCCTGCATAAGACTTTATTATGGTCACTAAGCCTCCAATGGATATGGGAGGCATTGTTATGGGCTCCAGGTTTGCAGCTGGACTCATGCAGAATATTGAAATATAGGCCTTCAGCTGGATTCTTTGGTCTTTAGTATGTGGACAGATTTCCTGCACTCTTTGATTCTTTGGGTGATTCATTATAAAATAATCTTATAAAATGTGTCCTGTATTATATTGTTTCCCCTTGCAAAACCCCAAGACATGATACATATCATACACATGATGTACAAACTACAGAAGTACGCATCTACAAACTAAACACTAAAATTAAAGTATTATTTTCTAGAAAAACCACATAAAGAACTTGAAAAAGTATATTACAGACCAAGAAAAATTATTTAAAACATATATTGTATATGTAAAAGAGCTTCCACCCAAAATACAAAATCTTACAGTTTAGTGATCAGATAAACAACTAAAAATTTTACTAATAATTTGAACAGACTTATCACCAAATATGGGTGGCAAACACATGAAAACATGCTCAACATCATTAGTTACTAGGGAAAAGCTAGTGCAAATCACAATGATAATGCATTATACATCCACTAGAGTGGCTATAATGGAAAAGATAGATATATTAAAATATTGGCAAGGAACTGGGCAAATAGAACTTTCATAATTCCTGATGAAAAATAAAATATGTGAGTTTTTTGAAAGCCATTTCTTAAATCAACCTACAGTGCAGCCCAGCTGTTTCACTCCTAGGGTATTCGCCCAAGAGAAAGGAAAACATATGCCCGTGCAAAGACTTGAACACTAATGTTGAAAACAACTGTATCTGTAAAAGTGGAGAACTGAAAACACTACAAATGTCTATCAAGAGATGAATAGATAAGCAAATTGTGACATCTACATGACAATGGGATACTGTTGCTTTTATTCAGCTTTAAAAAGAAATGAACTATGAGTACCTGCAAAAACATGGATTAATCTCAAAATAATTACACTGAACGAAAGAAGCCAGACACAGAAAGAATACACAATGCAGGATGCATTGAGAAAATGCAAAGTAGTCCACAGTAGCAAAGCATATTAAGGGTCACCTGGGGATGGGGTTGGCTGCTAGAGGTAGGAAGGCAGTTCAAGAGGGGAATGGATTACAAAAGTGCACTGGATGATTTTTGTGGGTGATAAGCATGTTCATAATCTTGATTGTGGTGATGGTGTGCATATGCCAAGACCCTTAAGTTTGAGCTGACAACATTATTTCCTTCTCAAAAAACCTTAAAATATTCAATATTGAACTACAAATTTTATTTTTCATGGCGATATAACTAAGAAAATGCAATCAGCCACCACTATGGATCTAATATACAAAATCTGAAATTCTGCTTACTATCAACATAGAATATATTTAAATTAGTATGCTTTTCAAGATGCCTTGGGTGACTAAATTGCCAACATCCATGAGCTCTCTGAGCACCTGACCAGTATTTTTATAACAGTCTTTCTCACATTTCATTATGAGTTTATGTATTAGTATCTTACTCTATCCCCTCACTCCTCAGGATTTTGATAGCTGACCATTTCTAGACTGGTACAACCTCATTAACCTAGGAAATATTTCAATGTAACCTGGAAATACAGTCAGGCCAATAACAACTCTGCCCAAGAGCAAGGCAATATTTCTTTGTGCTGTCGATTGTGGCCATTACTTAATGACTTTTCCCAGCAGTGACTTTCACTGAAGAGCTACCTCTAAGTTACCCTATAGGAACACATAGCCCTCCTTCAATGTGTTATTACAGCTCAATAACTAATTAGTCATTTCTGTCACTCTGGTTGTCCAATCTCATGGCACTAAATATGACATTATATATGTGTCTCCTGCCAGACTTGCATCCTTTGATCCTAACACATATGTACTCACCTTCCTCTTTGAGCTCCCACTCATGGTGACCAATGAAAAATTGGCTGAATTGTGCACATAGGAAACAGAAAAGGGTTATGTTGCTATGTAATAGAGACCTAACCACTGCAACTGAAAAACAGGAAGTGCAACACAAGCCTACTTTTTTTTGTTTTTTAACTAATTCTTGGATTTGAGAGTAATTTTTCTCAACTGTCTGTTGGCACAGGGTGGGTGAAGACAGCCTTTCTTTCCATCCTTCCTGTTGTCTCTCACTACTGTACTAGTCCTGGCTCACAGAAGTAGACTATTAAACTTTCAGGAATATTGTGAGTAGGCTGTTAGACCATTGGTGTCTAAAATTGGCCATGGCATATTTATATCATAGGAATTGGTAAATGCAACAAGTCAAGGATATCTACCACTCCATTGGCCCAAGCTAGTTGCTAAACATGACTGATTTCCCTCCTGCTCCTACACTTTCCTGTGTGAATTATGGCATGTTGGGCTAACTTGTAACCATTTGCCTTTCCCACTGTTAGAGCTGGCCAGGATCTTAGGAGCCATATACCAGACTCATCAAGCAGGAATGATCCAGAGAGGTCCAAATCCTGGGTCATACAAAACTGTCACAGAGGCTCCAAACAACAACTCTGGCCTTGGGAAGTTAAAGATGACTTCATTTCTACCACTATTCTATGCTCTTGAGTTTTGTGTACCTGTACTTTGGCTTACTTATAGAGTTTATGCCATTTCAAAATCATTCTAGCCTGTATCTCAAGCCTAGTCTGGAACAGAAGAATTGCCACCTCTTACCAATTAGAATGAACATGTACTATGCAATATGTATGGTCTTTAAAATATTTTGTCTTAGTGACATACATTTCCGAATAAACTGTAGCTGCCTTCAGTTTAGCTTAATATTGAAAGATGTCAATCAGACTGTTTCTAATTTTATTGCTAAAGTAGCTGCCTAAAATGGCTTTGGGCTTTATAATTGCCGATATTTAAAGATCAGGTGAGCTCATTATAACACACCTAGCTATTATCAAAAAGAAAATAATTCCACTGCAAGTGGATGAGCTAAGAATTAAACTTATGTCTTTTGATCCACATTCCAGCCTTTTGCAATATATCATACTGTTTCTCATCTATTTCATAATGAAACTGAAAATTAGAAACATCAGAAATATTTTCTGGTCTTAAGACATACAATAAATCACACCAAAAAAAAGCAGCAATATATTTTCAAAATAATAAAAAATGCCTACTTAAATCATTATTAATAATATTCAAGATGAGATGCACAGTGTAAATAATACACTAAATGACATGCAATAAATACATTAAAATTGCTTCATTTTCTAGAAATGTCTCTAAAGATAAAGGCCTACATTGCTGTTACTACTTTTATCTCAATTTAGATGTTTTTAGGGCTTTTTAGTGCTCCACTTCATGGTTAATTGGAGCATTAATTATTTATTGGGTAGTTACTAGAGGTCTCAAAGTTAACTTGGGATTTTCATTTATTAGTCCAGTTCAATCACCTGAGACACGGACTTTAGCTGCCATAATATTTCTCCATGGCACAAGCCTGCTTCTTTGCAACATTATAACATGGTAATATGTTAGCAGGTTTCTTTAGGATGCCCAGTGTGTATGAAGAAGTCTTTTGTAGCTCCTACTGAGTCTGAGCTCAGCTGTACATGGACATAAATTCTGCAAATGATTACAGCACCACCAGATTTTCAGTCAATACAACAAATCACTTCCAGTGAACAATACTTTGTAAAGGAATGGCTGATGATTGTATGAAAGAGAAACAAAGAGGAAGGTGTGGTCCTTACACTGGGTGGAGCCATGCTGTCGTGCCACAGTTTCACCTCCTCATGGGAAATTGTACTTTACATTGGTTTCCAATTCAGCATGGTGCTAACTACTAATCAGAATGCTGCAGGTATTATCAATCAGCATGGGAATGAGGTATCTCAAACTTTAATTCACTCTATAACTTTTAGTGTCCCTGAGACAAGTTTAATAAATACTACAAAGTAGCTTCAGAGATTAACTCCGAAAGATGCCAATGTACTTCTTCACAGCCACAGCGTAATCTCTAATGTGCCAGCTGCATTATTAAAGAATAGTGAGACATTGATTTTTTAAACAAAGCATACTTTCTCTGTCCTAGATAATTAAATTTGAGAGTTCTGGTGTTAATTATATAAGACACATGCTAGGAACTGAGGCAAGCAGTGAAAAGCAGCCTTAGTCAAACAAGAATGGTTGAAATGTCTCTTCACAAAGGGGTGGGAAGAAGCGCAGGGGAGGCTACCCGGGTTGGTGAAATACTCAGCTAGCAGCAAGGTAAGGCAGGAGAACTTATGTCCAACCCTATGTCCACACGTTATTGAGAAAGGAGACAGGTTGAGAAGAGTACAAATCGGAGGTGTGGTAGATGGTAGAAGAGGCAGTCATCCCTCACCTGAGCCCACCAAGGTCCAGACATGAATATCCTAAATCCCATCCACCTTCCATTCTTAAGCCAACTATGCTCATGAGCTGACGTTAACCAGAAGCCAGAGAGTATGAGAGGCCAATTAATGTAGTTGAGGCAGCCAGTTTCTACAAAGCAAGAGTGAAAAAAAAAAAAGGAGAGTACATCTGCATGGTCAGCAGAGAACGTAGAGCTCAAACTGAAATCTAGTCATGGTTCTATTTCATGATGATATTTTGGAGTAACTGAATTTTACTTCAGTAGTTACATTGATAACAATACAAAAAATCAAGCAAAATCACGGCAAAATATAAAATGTAATTTTTAGCATGGAGAAATTTCTTCTTCACAAATAAAACATGTAAATATGTCACCAGGATTCAAAGAACAAATAAGAGTGAACCTGCTAGTTTAAAATTTTTATATTTCTTGTTGTAATGTGAGCACTACCTTAGTTTTCAAAGTGAAAACTGATGGCCTACTTTTCAAGTTTATAGAAAGAAGTCTCCAGACATATAAGATGATATCCAGACTATGTGACTAACAAATATAATGTTAGTATTTACAAATACCCTATAGTATATTGCTAATAATATGGAAAAACCAATAAATTTAGTATTTCTCCATCTCTTGAATAATGTTATAAAATTAGCATTACAATACTGAAGGAACTAATATAGCTTGAACACTTGGCAAGATTTGGCTATTATCACTTAGCCTGACTCACATGGGCAGAACTGAGCCTATTCTCCTCTGTATTCTTTGCAGCAACTCTACAGCTATTGCATATACCTACAGCACTTACCCTCTTATTTTTCTGAATACATATTTGTTGGACATCTTCCATCTCTGATGCATTGCTGTGGGCATCATAAATACAGTCAATTAAGCATAAAATTCATGCAATCTTAAAGTTTATATACATTGCTCCTATGACTGAGAACAACCTATGATAATACATAACTAATGGCATGTTAAAGTGATAGGAATTTCATGTGCTAAGGAATACAAGAAAAATAAAGTAGGACAATAAAGAAAGAGTGTGTAGAATACAATTGCAATTTATGTAGGGTTTCCAGGGATGCCTTCTCTAAGAGGAGATAATTGAGTGAAGATTTGGGTGAGGTGATCAAGCTATCCACATACAGAGAAAATTCATATGGAAAGTATATTCTAGGCAAAAGAAGAACAATTAAAAGGAGGCAGAGGTAGGCGTGATATGTTCCAGGAACAACAAGATAGTCAGGGTGGATTAAATTCACCCAAGAGTGATTTATCAATCCATTCATTAAGGTAATCAACTATGAGATTGGAAAGGTAATGAGAAGTAAGATACTATAGGCCTTGCTACTCCAAGCAGGGACCTCAGATGAGCAACCTTGGTACAAATAGCACAGGCTTACTAGAATTTCAGAATTTCAGACCACATTCTATGCCTACCAAGTCAGAAGCTGTATTAAAACGTAATCTTCCAGGTATTTTCAGCTACATTATAACCTTTAGCAGCTTTCTTGAGGTATAACCTACCTATGTACAACTTACCCATTTTAAGTGTACTATTAAATGTTTCTTATTATATTTGCTATATGCTTGATCAATATCACAGTTTTAAAATGATCACCTTGAAAAGAAAGCCTGCATCTTTTACCTAGCATCCCCTGAATCCTATAAATTTTGGTAGGTTGTGTCTTCTTTCAATCCATTTCAAAGTACTTCTTGATTTCTGTTCAGATACATCAGATATTTGGAAGTGTATGTTTAACTTCCACATACTTGTGAATTTCTGAAATGATTTTTTTAGCTATTTATAATTTCATTTCATCATGATCAGAGAACAGGCTTTTATATTATTTCTATCCTTTTAAATTTTTTAAATGGCTTAGCATATGGATTATTCTGGAGAATGTTTTTGTGCACTTGAGAGAAATGTATATTCTGTACTTGTTGGGTGAATGATTCATATAATAGGTGACTATTAGATCCAGTCTTCTACTTATGGTGTTTTCTAAATCTTGTATTTAATTGTTGATGTATCTAAGTACCCTGTCTATTACTGAAATTAATATATTGAATTTTCCAATTATTGTTGAGTTATTTCTCTGTCAGATTTAGTTTTTTGTATTTTGGTGCTCTTTTACTAAGTGCATACTTTGTGTGTGTGTATATATATATATATATATATATATATATATATATATATATTCCCAATTGATCCTTTTGTTATTATAGAATCTTCCTCTTTATTTCTGAACCATTTTGTTTTAAATTCTTATTTTGTCTAATATCAGCCGAAGGACTTCAGCTTCATTTGCATGCTGTTTGTGTGAGACACCTTTTTCTATCCTTTTTCTTTCAATCTACTATAAATCTAATGTGTACTTTCTGAGAAGAGCAAGTTCTGCATCATGGCTTTTAAACCAGTCTGGCAATATCTGCCTTTCAATTTAGTGACTTGAGCAATTCAATTTTAATACATTAATATTGATATACTTAGACTTATGTATGCTGCTTTACTTGTTATTATATTTCATGCATTTTGTTCCTATATTCCCATTTTATAGTTTTCCTTTGCCTTGAGTAATTTTTCTCTAATTTAATAGAGCATTTTCATTCCTTTAATAATGTTAATTAAGTGGATGCTATATGATTTATCATACTCATCCTAATACCATAATCATTTTCATATTTATATTGGCTTAACTGCGAAAAATCATTAATCCTTTAAAATCTATCCCCTTTTCTCTCTTTGGTGATATTGTTGTTACACATATAACTTCTATTGATATTAAAACTCCAGCTACACATTGTTATAATTATCACTTTGGTATCTCTAGTCATCTTAACACATGACACCTTTGCTCCCACCTACTTCCTTTCTGCTGTGATTGGCAAATAAATATATTACACATATATTCGAGAACTTGGAAAGGCCCTGTGGACTACTTTAGGAATCTTTACTTTTATTTTGGAAACTAGATGACATGGAAGCAGAGAATTTACTGATCTGCTTTTTAAAAAAATAAGGATCTCTGTCTCCTTTCTTGATTATGGTCTCTAAGAGAATAAGAGGTTAGTGCTGGGAGAACAATTCTGTTATGATCCAGAAGAGAGATGAAGGAAGCTTGGACTAGAGTGAGAGTGATGAAGTCAGTAAGACAACAGCAGCTTCTAGGCTTGATTTCTAGATTTCATATATGGTGAGCTGCTAAAAGGTAGAAATGATGTCTGTATGGCCTTGCCCATTACCCAAGTATTCTCAACCTGTTTTCAACTCTATATACCTTGAAAATGCTCACAATAAATAGACCCACATCAATGTGTAGCAAAATAGTTTCCAAAATAAAAGTCAAGATTCTTAAAGTAGTCTACAGGGCCTTTCCAAGTTCTGGAATATATGTGTAATATATTTATTTGCCAACACAGCAGAAAGGAAGTGGGTAGGAGCAAAGGTGTAGTGTGTTAAGATGACTAGAGATGTCAAAGAGATAATTACAACAATGTGTAGCTGGAGTTTTAATACAGCAGATAAGGTTCAATGACAGGAGCTGGGGAGATAGCTCAGTGGCACAAGTGCCTGCCTTGCAAGCACAAGACCCCAAGTTCAATCCTTGGTGCCCGGTGGGGGGGGGGGAAAGACTTAATGACAGACTAAATACAGTATGGACAATAATAACAGTCAAATAACTCCCATATTGCAGGCTTGAGCAAAGAGAAGATAAACACATCATTAACTGAAAGGAAGGAGGAGGGAGAATGTTTTTATTTAAAGTGTAAGAAGAAGTCCAGGAGGTCAATGTAAGGCCAGTGATGTTTAAGGTCTCTTGCAGACCCCTCTAGAATGTGTTATTTGGGTACAGGTACATACCTATACCTGCATATCAGGGAAATAATCTAGGCAATAGATATTTTTCTGGCAATCATCAATGTATCACTGGTACTCAAACCCAAGAGACTAAAAGATCCTTGAGGGCTGAGAAGGAAAATAAATTAAGCTGAAGGTTGAGCTCTGGACTATCCCAGTGTCAGAGCGGCAATGTGGAGGAATCTGCAGTAAAGTAGGAGGAGAAGCCAGAGTGATTCAAATATGAGTTTACATGACTCTCTTCATATAAGGTGAGCTGCTAAAAGGTAGAAATGATGCTTTTATGGCCTTGTCCATTGCCCCAGTATTCTCAATCTGTTTTCAACTATATACACCTTGAAAATTCTCCCAATAAATAAGAGACCCACATTCATGGGTAGTAATAACTGGCCATCAACCATGATGTTACTAAGAAAAGCCTCACTGATCACCCAAATTGCAATTCGAGTAACTGCTATGTATGATAATCCTACGTAAACATAATATCACTACAGAAGCTTAAGTAAAATAAATAACAGGAAAGATCTATATAATATTTTGGGAGATGGATCACTTAAGTCATGTGACATTTTAAATCAAATGCCTTTTCTTTATAAATTTGTGACCCATAATTCTGTTCCTATTAAGAGTAGTACCATACACTTGTGGAAAAAAGAACCAAATCCTGGCTCTACAATTTGTAACTATCTGATGCTTCACAAGATAACCAAGCTCTCTGAGCTCATCTGTTTCACTTGTGGAATTAAAATAATCATATGCACTCTGAAGAAATACTGAGTGTATTATCAATACATTTAAGTTACCTGGAAGACAATAAGCTCACAAAAATAGTAGTTCTCCTTATATGACTGCCCATAACAATGGCAATAATATACTCATGATGATGAAAATAGTGTCAAGGGTATGAATTAAGTAATGAATTAGGTATCTATGAATATGTAGCAAATTACTCTAAAATTCAGCAGCTTAAAGCAACCAGAAACATCTATTATTACACAGGATAGGAATTCAGTAGGAGCACAGCTCAGTGGTTCTGGTCCTGCATCTCTCATTAAATTGCACTCACTTTCAGTGCTGAAGAAGCTACTTCCAAGGAGCTCATTCACATGGCCTTCCAGATGATGCTAGACATTACAAGAGGCCTCAGGTCCTTGCCCTGTGGAGTGCTCTAAGTTTTCATGATATGGCACCTGGCATTCACCAGGGCAAGCAATCCACAGGACAGAAAGGCAGAACTTATGAGTGCTTTCAAGACATAGTCTTAGAGTCACACATCTTTATTTCTGCGCTAGCCTATTAGTTGCCCAGCCTATACAGTATTGCAGGGAATTGAGAATTCTGCACATATCAGGAAGAAGATCTCTTGGACCAACTTGAGGGTCTGAATACAACAAATAGTAAATAAGCAGTACTTTTAACACTGCCTACTATAATTGCATGTTTTGAAATAGTACATATTTCCTTTTTTATTTCTGTACTGCTTTTTAACTGGGAAATAATTCCAATTATCTCTCAATGACTTTGAGTCATTATTTTTATTGTCATAGTCTTCCCATTAACAATTTCTTTCACATGACGAGTTACTTGACAAAGTATGAGGGCACTTAATGATATAAATACCTAATTGACATTGCAGTCTAACTAGAAAGCCAGTTTTTCAATTTTCTCTGAAAGAAAATATAGTTTTGTTCTCACAGACAAACACTTAAAATAAAACACTATTTCAATCTTTAGTATTATAAAAAATGATAGTAAGTAATTCTTCCCATACATTGAACAATGTGAGTTAGTATTTTCCTGGTTATCTTCCCACATCAACACACACACACACACACACACACACACACACACACACACAAAGGTAAAATGTCTTTCATTTGTCAACCTTCCTCTAACAGGTTTCCTGATTTAGATTCCATATTCTATCTTTAAACTTAAGAAACATGAACTTCTTGGAAGATGACAGAGTTTTTGAACAGCAGAAAATCAGCCTCTCTAAGATTTAGAGTCCAGACCCTGAATACAGCAATGTAGAGAAGAGAAGAAGGAGGAAAGTGAGTCCCCAGGACCACGCAAGGATCTAATGCAAGAACTAGAGCCCATAGGAAGAGCAAAGGGAGGGAACTCAAAGTAGAGAAGGGAGGTGACAAATGGTACTTTTGCCTGAATCCCAACTGGCAGCTCAAACCTGCAGAAGCATGGTGACTACAAGTGACCCCAGAGACCTCCATAGAGAATGTAGCAGGGGGGCAGGCAGAGGACACTGTGGGCTGCAGAGGCTTGCCTGGTATTTCTAATTCTGGTTCAGACATTACCAGGAGAAAGTAATTGGACTTTTTCCATTTTGGAAAAGGACCAGCTGAAGCTAGGTCTTAAAATTACTATAGGTTGGCTCTTCTGGTGGCTACTAGTAGTGCGTGCAGGCATGGAGCTTTTCTGGCACCATTCAGGAACTTTGGCAGACTCTGCGAAGCCTGTGGGACTCTGGTAAGCTCTGGCCTTCCTCACCCCACAGCACGCAGGCATGGAGCTTCTGCTAGTACCAGTCTAAACTTTTAAGAACTTAGGAGGACTCTGAGTGGTCTGTGGGATGCATAAATACTGCAATCTGTGGGCTCAGCATAAGCAGGTGCAGAGCTTTCCTAGAACCATTTAAGAACTTTGGCAGACTCTGGGCAGCCTGCAGGACTCTGTCTGGGTGATTACTGGGAGCTACAAAGATGCCAAAACACAGGAGCAAAAGGCAATTTCAATCTTTTAGCCCACCCAATTCCAGGAGACAAAACATACAAGAACTTGGAAATCACACACCTGAAATCTCTGAAATGCTAGCAACTGAAGGAAAGAAACAAGTCCATCAGGCTATAGAAGAAAGAAGATCAGAGATAATCTCTCAGGTCCCAAAAAACAGAACAACAATTGTGAAAGAATTTCTCAGCACGGTTAAAGAAGACACAGATTTAAAAAAAAATAGAGGAGAATAGAAAAATAATGGAAACACTGAATGAATAATACAGGAAAGAATTAGAATGCAATAATTCATTCAAACAGATATCCAGGAAATTAAGAACTCCATTGAAAGCAGGCAAAACTGCTTGAATGAAACTGAAGACAGACTTTCAGATCTCGAAGACAGTGTTGCAGTTAATGAATGTGAAATAAAACATCTCCTAAAACTAAAAAGGAACCAGAAAATAATAATTCAGCAGCTACAAGAGAATGCAAACAAAAATAATATAAAAATAATAGTTGTCAATAAAGCAGTAGGAGCAAATGACATAAAAAGACTATTTGCAGAAGGACTAGCAGAAAAATTTCTAAACATGAGAAAAGAACCTGACATACCAATAAGTGAGGCATACAGAACTCTACACAGCCATAATCACAATAAATCTACAGCTAGACACACAGTAATCAAGATCTCAGAAATTTAGCAAAAAAAAAAAAAGAAGAGGAATATTAAAAGCTGCCAGAGAGAAGAAACAGATCACCTACAATGGAAAGCCCATCAGAATCATACCATATTTCTCAACACAAACAATCAAATCAAGAAAAGTTTGGAGTGAAGTATTTCAGGTTCTGAAAGAAAATAACTTCCAACCCAGGTTGGTGTACTCTGAAATTATCTGCCAAAATCAGTGGCAAAAATAAGATCCTTCTATGATAAAGAACAATTGAAGAAATCCATGACTACCAAATCAACCTTACAAAGGGTACTGACAGATATTCTAGCTAAAGAGAGACAGAAGTGATCAGAGGTTCAAGAACAACAGAAAGGAACCACCAAACAGCAAGTAATTAAAAAGAGAGGAAAAGTACAGAACTTTTTGTAGGAAAATAACATGACAAAGATAAGCCAATATGTATCAGTTATAACCATCAATTGTGGCTACCAGTGTCAGCTATGGTAGATACCCAGGGTCAGAGAGCCAAGTTCAAACCAGCAAGAGGCACCTTCAGTTCTGACAGCAAATTACTCAGATCCAAGACTCACAAAAAGAAACCAAGATCAGCCTGAACTTCAGTGGAGTTGAAAAGGCAGCTTTCTGGGTTATCCATCACCCTACCGTAATGCTACTGCAGGTTTACTGGGATCAGGTCTCTGTCTGCCCTCTTTGTCTACCAATGACAATAGAGACATGCCCTGACCTTTTTCTTCTTCTCTCTTCTTTTTTCTTTATTCTTATTTTTATTACATATAAGTGTGAATATTGTATCTAGTTTTTGTTGTCATTTTATCCTGTCTATGTTTTTTGTTCCTTCTTTCTTTCCTTCCTATTTTTTTCAGCACTTTGCCAAAGTTTACATAATCATCATTGTACTTCAGCCTTACTGCAAACTCTTGTTCTATGTTGTGTTCTCATCTGTTTAAAATTTTCTCTGCCGAGGATAAAGTCACTTTATTGAGGAGATATTTACTATATAAAACTTTGTGGCTTATTTTAGTTATAGAGCTACAAACCTTATACAGTTAAAAGTGACAAATTCAGAGCTACCATTTTGTGTCATTTTCTAGGTTGGGCTTGATGTTCTGGCTATTATGGATTTAAATGTATTAGTCAAGGTAACATAGTTGCTGTAATCAGTTGTTTTTCCATGTATACCAAGACCAAGATTGCCTGAAAGTCATAAACAATATCACAAGTCATTGCCAAAGAATCAGGGGCTAGGCCAAACAGGCAGCAAATTTTCATTCCAAATAAATTGAAGAGGCAACAAACCCAAAAGCCAAAAGCCACCTACACTTAGAAACATCTCTCAAAAGTAGTCATATCTTAAGGAGCTCTCAATACTAGCAATAAAGCTACCTACCATAAGCAATGTACAAGCAGCAATGCAGAAACTAAACTTTAAAAATTGAAAAATGAGAAGTCCTGGAAGCAAGATGCAACTGAGGACTTGCAGCATTCCAAAGGCAAACCCAGGGGAGAGTGAGATGGAAAATTCAAAACCTACCTTCCTGAGCTCTGGTAATAGTGAAAGTAAAAAAGAAGATGAATGGGGCTATAGAAAAAGCTAAGTTAGAAATAACTTCTCAGATAACTAAAGAGAAGGTGGCCAGAATGAAGAATATGTTAGTTACTTCAGAGTAAATACAGATTAAAAAATATAATAACTTAAGAAAATGATGGAAACCATGAACACCCAACATAGGAAAGAAATGGAATCTTTGAAACATTAAAACAGATATCCAGGAAATTAAAAATATATTCAAAGTATATACTGTAGAACCAACTAACATAAGGACAGAATAACCGATATAGAATTCAGCTTGTGGTTAGCGATGATGAAAACGAAGATTTATTAAAACAGGAGAGACCATAAAAACTCAATTCAACAGCCACTAGCTGATGCAAAGAAGAATAATATAAGATTGATCAGAGTCCATAAGAAAACAGGCAGCACAAATGACATAAGAACCCTGTCCAGAAGTAATGACAGAAAACTTCCAAACTAGGGAAAAAAATATGACATACATATAAATGAGGCCTACAGAACTCCAATTATCCATGTTAAAAATATCTACATGGTAAAAAAAGGCATATATAATAAAAATTCAAGAAATTCAACATGAGAACAGAATATTAAAAACCGTTAGAGAAAAGAAACAAATTACCTATAAAGGAAATCCTATCAGAATCATAGCTAACTTTTCAACACAAGGCTTCAAGTCCAGGAGAATTTAGAGTGATGCATTTTAAACCCCCACCCTCCCCCCCAAAAAAACCCTTCATGGCAGATTGATAAAACTCATAAAACTATCTTTCAAAATTGATGGAACTAATACATCCATGACAAACACTACCTGAGGAAATTCAAGATCACAAATCACCACTCCAACATGTTCCAAAAGTGAGATGGGTACGGTGGAGCACACCTGTAATCCCAGCACTTGACAGGCTGTAAACAGGCCTATCACTACAAGGCTAATTTAATAGTGAGCTCCTGAACACCCTGTAGATCCTTCCCTAAAATACAAAAAAAAGGAAAAAAAAAAGTTCCAAAGGATATTCTAGGAAGACATAATGAGGACTACACCTCCATCAACCACAACATAATGATTCCACTGGCAAGGCAAGCAATTAAATAGAAGGGGAGAAAAGAAAACCAACAGTAGGAAGACAATATGACAAGAATAAGTATAGGGATCTGATGGACTCTCAGTAGTCCCCAGGAGAAAATGGTAGGAGAATTCAAAAAATAAATAGATAATAGCTAAGGCCAGGTGGTAGACCAAGCTTGATAGGCAAAGGCACCCAGAACAACATCAAAGCATTTATTTATACTTTCTCCAAGTTATAAGACACAATGTTGCCTAGGAACTAATAGCCCACAGTGTCCAGGAAGGATGTTTTTCTCAAGATTGAAGTAGCTTGACTACTTTAGGCAATAAGGACTCATCCTGCCCTCCCACATAGAATCAATTTCCAGCTTTAGTGGCTCCCAACAAATAAGTCAGTAACATATGGACTGGGGAGATAGCTCAGTAGAATAAGTGTTTTCCTGGCAAGCACAAGGTTTTGAGTTCAATCTCTGGTACAGAAAAAAAAAATGAGTTATAGCCATCAGTATAAATGGTTTCAATTCACTAATTAAAAAAAAAAAAAA
>NDGN011316064.1:0-15050 GCA_002564285.1 Tympanoctomys barrerae | reverse complement strand
TGAACTCAGGCCCTTGTGCTTGCCAGGCAAGTACTTATTCTACTGAGCTATCTCCCCAGCCCTGTATCACCAGTTTTAAAGATCTTGCATATGACAATTTTTCACCAATTCCCTATGTTCTGCTGTTTTAGTATCACATCCTTCTTAAAGAGAGCTGGTACATACTTCATATGTAAGCCATAATACCAGTCTTTCTGATCTGATGTTGAATGTTTTACAAAAGGGTGGAATAAGATTTGGAAAGTAATACCTCCCAGGTCTTTAGAAATGGAACATTATAGGCCAGAGACATTGTGACTGAAGAGCTGCTAGTAGTCTTGCCAAGGAAATACATCTGCAATAGGAAGATGTAAGGCTATGGAGAAGCAGATAACAGGAAAATCAATGATGCATGTGTCCATTTAGTGCTGCAGTCTTGAGAATCAAAATATTACTATTGGCTCTTTTTGCAATGCTTACTAATACAAAGTAAGTTTTCATTTTGTAAACCCTCAAAAGTTTTATTCCAACATAGTCTCAAAACCAAGAATAGTGACCTTTAGCAATATACCAAGATACAACATTAATACACAAAAATTATTCATAATTGTTTACACTAACATTGAGATGAGAAGAAAATTATTAAAATAATGCCATTCACAACAGCTTTAAGAAAAATGAAGTACATAGGAATTAACCTAACCAAAGAAGTGAAAGTTCTTCACAAAGAAAACTACAATATTCTGCAAGATTGAAGAGGACCTCAGAAAATGGAAGCGCATCCCCTGCTCTTAGATAGGTAGAATCAATTTTGTCAAAATAGCCATACTCCAAAATCATTATACAGATCCACTGCAGTCCCAGTCTAAGTATCAATGTAGGGGACAGTGGCCCTTGGCTCATCTTGTCCTAAGCCAAAGAAGCTCTAGTTTAGTATTCACTTCACCTTAGAAATAGGAGAGACTGTGGCAGAATCTACTCAGTTTGACTCCTGCCTGGAACACTTTAGTGATAGGGGGATACCTGGGCTATCTATCACAGCTATCTGACCCTGCCTGAATTGCCCAACCCTTTACTCCTTCCCCTGCCTTGTTAAAACTTCATAAACATGAAAGAGATAAGGAAAGAGGCAGGAATAATTAAAGGAAGTAGAGTTGAACCATGTGTCCATAAGTAGCCATAAATTACTGTGCCCAGGCCCTAACCTTGTTTGAGTGACAGCCTGAGAAATCTTACACCAATGGGCTGCTGTGGCACCTGGGGAAACTGTATAAGCAAAAGGGGAACAAAGAACTGGGCTGAGTGTGTTCCCAATTTGGAAACACATTGGATGTCATAATCAATACTCTGTTATTCCTACAATATAGTCTCCCATGGAAATAATCCCACCACTTTACCAATAGATACTTTTCATATCTAGAAAAAACAATTGTAAAATTCATACAGAACCAGAAGAGAACCAGAATAGCAAAAGCAATTTTAGGCAATAAGAACAAAGAAGGAAACAAAGCAATACTGACTTCAAGCTATACTGCAAGGCATTAGTAATAAAAATGGCTTGGTACTGGACTAAGAACAAATGGAACAGAAGAGAGGATACAGAAACTTCCTCCAGACACATTCAACTATTTGATCTTTGATAAAGTGGCCAAAAGCATATGTTGGAGGAAAGATATTCTATTCAACAAGTGGTGCTGGGAAAACTGGTTATCTGTACAGAAGATGGAAATTGGAAAGTTCATTATTCTTGGTTTTGAGAATATGTTGGAATAAAACTCTTGAGGGTTTACAAATGGATGTACCTGGAAAATATAGTGTTGAGCAAAATAAACCAGACACACAAGATAATATTTAAGTATTGGACAGGAGCCGTGGATCTCTTACAGTAGAGAAGTGGTCCAAGGGAAAAAGCCTGAAGAGTGAGGAGGTCAGTAAGTGGAATAAAGATACGCCATATACATTCAATTAATGTAAATATTATATGCCATAACATGAGTGATGATTAATGATAAGAATTTTAATATGATTTAGAGAAATAGGGGAAGAAACAGGGAAGGATAATAAGAAAGAAACAAACTGTGGTATGTACTCATAACCACTCCCCAAAGTGATTGTAAGCTGCATGAATTGCAAACTTGTATTAATAAAATAATTTTTTCAAAAGACCTTCCTGGGCAACTTGCTGAGAACTTGTCTCAAAAAGGGTGGGTTTGGAAGGTGACCTATAACCTACAGAAGCCAGCTGCTTGGGAACTGAGCAGGCCAGAAAAATGCACAGACAAATTCAGAGGAAAAACCAAGACATTTGGCTGATTTATGTACATTAAATTTGCAGGGAGAAGCAGGGACATTCATGGCTGAAGTACACAGAGCACAGGCCAAGGTCTGCAGTTGGTAATATCTTCTATGGAAAGGTAATGCAGGTGACACTTCCGGTCATTTGGTGTCCATTGTAATTCTATAATGTTTTAAGCACTGTTCTAGGTGCTTTGCGGGTAGTGATGGAAAAACAACTTGATGAAGCCCTGAGGTCCACAGCACTTATGCCCTAGGGAGGGGCGAGTCAGACAATAATGCCCAATAAACATACACATAGCAGCATGTATTCTTCACAGTGTGGAATGAAAGGATAACCTTGAGGAAGTGACATGTAAGATGAGTTCTAAAGGTAAGAAAGGGAGAACCTGGAAATATCGGGACAGTATTCTAGGAATTAAAGATGGTTGTAAGGCCCTGAGAACTGGGATTTGAGAACCAGAAGAAAAGGAGGAAAGATGTGTGGTATAGTAAGTAGGATCAAAGGCATGGACATCTGTGGTGTAATATAAAGTCATGAGGGAGGGGTTTTGCTCTATAAGATAGGATGAGCGGTGAGTCTCTATAAATCTCAGAGAATAGAGGCTTGGAGAGAATAGAGGCTGTGGTAGGGAGAAGGATCTCATTGACGCTCCTTAACAGGATCTGTGTGCATCCAATGTTTTCCCAAAGTCTACCTGTGACTTCCCATGTTTTCTGCATTTCCTTTTCTACCATGATGCTAAAACAAACCATTGTGGCCTTCCTTGGAGCCATGTCCATTTTACTCTTTTACTGCACTCCTGGGCCATCCCTCGATCGTCATGCAGCAGGCAGAGCAGACCTGGGTATGCTGGGCAAGAAGCCAGACCCCGACATGTTTGTGAAGGATGTGCAGCATCCTCTCCCTTGGCCCTGTCCCCTGGCTCTGTGCCATGAACAACAAGGGTGTGGATAAGACCCTCTGTCACCTGTGTTGCTATTGGCTTATGGCTGGCATGTTATTTACTGCAACCCTCTTCACTTTTAAAATTGATGGAATTAGTACAATAAATCACTTGATCACAAATGATGACTTTAGTTCAAATATTTCCAGAAGTGCAACTTTAAGGAAATTATATAAGCATACTAACAGGATGGATAACATGAGCTAAAACTAAATACAACATGGACAAAGAATCTCCATAGTTTTGTAGATATAACCACTGTGAGCAGACATTGCATTTTTGGGGTCAGATGACTTTATGTACTTGAAAGCCAAGTATATACCATGCTCTGAGAAGGTACTAGTAAAATCTGAATGGAATTTGGAATAAATGACCAAACTTTGGTTAAACTGTGGTTCCTCTTTTATTTTAATTGTGGAAGTAAAATTTATCTTTCCATAAGAACCCCATCTTTTATCATTTTTTCATTATTTTTATAATTAATTTTTATTAGTATACTTGTATAGTACATAATGAGTACTTTCATCATGGATTTAGTATCTGCACATAACACAGTTAATTCTTTTTCCTTCCCCTTCCCTTCTCTCCCTCTCCCACCATTTCTTGGTCCTATTTGCAAAAGAGCTACAGTATTTCCCTGTTTCCTATTATCTACCTTTCATGAGAACACATTCTAATGTAAAGTCCTTGTGATGTCATGTCATATTCAAATGAATTATAAAAAAATTATTCTTTGGTACAAAAGGGCCTTTGATAGTTAAAGAAGACACTAAGTTTAAGATATATGTACATTAAATTGCTGTGGCAGAACTACTAGAATAACAGTGCCACCCGGAGAGCAGTGGCCTAGTAACCAACTGTATGCCTCCTTGGCCCCTCCTTGGAGTCTTAGCTCAGTTGGTCTAGGGTGGGACCTGAATGTCTTTATTCTCAGTTCTTTCTTTTCAGTTCCTCACACAATTCTGATGCATAGAAAAGCTGGAGAACACCTACAATAAAGTGTCAGCTTTAGACTTATGGTGAAGAGTTGTGTATCCTCCAGTTCAACACGGAAAACCTCACATGTCACATCTCATCACCCTGGAGCTTATAATATGATCTCCTGTGTCCTTCCATTTGAACTTTCTGCCCTGCTTCAACTGCAGTCTACTATAGCTCCTTTCTTTCAGCTTCATTTGGGTTAAGTCACTGGGGATGCCTAGGACAACAGACGCTAGAATAGTAAGGTCAATCCTTCTCGATGGTGTGGCTTTAGCTGACTTGCTCTAAGACCATTCAAGGAAGGAGAGAGTCAAGGACCATTTAATAGATACACAGTTTCAGTTTGGGATGATGTAAGTTCCTAGACAAAGGTAATGTTGGTTGCACAGTGTGAATATACTTAGATATTGCCACTGAATTATGTACTTAGAAGAATCTAAAATACACTCTCAGAGGTTCCAGCACAAACTGGCTTTCTAATGACAGGCTATCTACAACATATTATGCCTTACATCTTCCAAATAGAAAACGAAAGAACCAAGCCAAGCAGGCGCAAGGCCTATAGGGATATGTAGTCCTGGTGAGAGGGCCGTCGCACAGCATGCCGGGAGCTGATTTAGCACTATTCTGCGCACCGGCAATGGATAGGACCCATACTCCTGTCTGCAAAGTGGGACTTTCAGTGACCCAGGCTTAGGCCTAGGTTCCCATAGGGATGTGACTGTATGCTGGTTAGAACTAGGTATCTGTACTCCCTCACTTTTCATAATCATGAAAGGTGCTGAAAGTGTTCACTTGCTGCTTGCCCCATGAGTGCCAATCATTGGAGCATGTGCAGGAATGTGTGGTGGCACATGCCTACAATTGTAGCAGTTAGGAGGTTGAGGCAAAAAAAAATCGCTAGTTCAAAGGCACTCAAGACTGCACAGTGAGTTCCAAAGCAGCCTGAACTAGAGGGCAACACGATTTCAAAAAGTACCCTCCATCTCACAAAGACTTCAGGACCTCTCTACCCCTTACTAACTACATGTTCCTCAGCTGCTTAATTTCTCTAAATGTAAATTTCCTTATCCATATAATGAGAGATAAATGGGGGGTAACATGCTCAAACGCCTCAAGGACACACAGATAATTCAAATAATGGTGGGAGGCAGTAAGGACTGGATCAAATACAAACGGTATCAAAATTCAGCTCCTTCTACTTTCTTTTAAACACTATGCCTAATCTGCTGATTTTCTGTAATTTGTGTTTTCCTGAGACAAAATCTAAAATTGCTTTTAATGTAACATTCTTTGGCTCTGTGATAAAATATTGAAAAGCAAGTGCTGTTACTAATTGGCAGTAACTGGATGTGACACACAGGCTTCATAAAATTCACTGTTCTCGTGCTTATATTTTCCAGCTCTTCCAAAGTAAAAAGCACACTTGCATGGTTTCACTAGAACCTAATCATGAGCAAACAGACAAATAAAAGGCTGCTGGGCAACTGGTCTTACACATGTTATTGTCAAGCCTGGCTTGATGTGCCAGTCTATATAGTGTATATACATGCCCACCTCTGAATCTCAGAGGCTGATGCAGGAGAGCAAATTCAAGCACAGCCTGGACAATTTAGAGATATACTGTCAATCAATCAGTTTTAAAAAGAAAATGAAAAGGGCTGGGATGTAGCTCAGTGCTACCTTAAAAAAAGTTAATACCATAGAAAATTAAGTTAAGGACAGTGGTCCAATGTAAAGGAGACTAAAGTCGTGATAACCAAATTGATGCTCCTGAACAGAGCAGGACTGGAGCTGGATGAAATGGCAGTAGGAAAAATTTGACGGGCTGGGTAGATAGCTCAGTAGAAAAAAGTGCAAGGGCCTGAGTTCAAACCCCTGTTCTGCCAAAAACATTAAAAAAGAAAAAAGAAAAATTTGACAAAGAATTACACATTAATCAGATTATAAAACAATAAATGTCAGGGGTATTTTTGATATCCAAAACTCAGTGGGAATGGCTTGCAAAGATGGTGTACATGGTGCAAATCGAAGGTCACAAAAGAATGACTGCTGGATTTAGATGAAGTATAGGTGTTCATTGTACTAATGATTTTTAATTTTTTAAAAAGCCAACCAAAATCATTATTCAAACTTGCACATCCTCAATGCCTAAACTGCAGGTTTTAATGTCATTAAATTATGAAATATTTGCAAAACAGAACACATTTACAAAATTTAAGGAACAAAAAGCTTCATTTAAGCACCTAACACTTCAAGACAATACAGAAGTACCCAAATATCAGTATAGTCTTCAGAAAGCACCAGTTTTCACTAGCCTTTTACCAATGCAATGGAAATGGTGGGAACTACTTGGCTTCTTCCTAAGACAAGGCTGAGACCATCGATGCATCTCCTTCCTTCCTCAGCATTTCCCCAGCTCTAGGAGTCAGAAGCCTTATCACCATGCCCAAGTCCTTTCTTGCTGGTTGACTCCCCCTGGCCCACTCCTCTACTCTCTTGCTGAGGTTATCTACAGGCAACCTCTGCTTCCACCCTGGCTCCTTCACCCAATGCCCCATGGCCAGAGGGACAGGGCTCAATGCACAGCAGCCACTGTTACTCCTTTGCTCTTGTCTCCCTGAATCCCACACAACCAGTCACATATGTGCAGCAAGGTCTTAGAAACTCCTGGTCACCCTGTTACCTTCTTATTTTCTAAAGGATTTTTAAAGATTATTTCCTGACATGTGAATAACATGAGAATGGATTTTTGACTATTTTATTCAATGACTCATCTCATTCTCTTACCTCATTATAAATACTCAACAAAATTGTTAGTGGCATGGAGTAAGGATCTCTTCTGATACTAGTGGATTATTTTTTTCTTGCTCTCACTTAATAGCAAAACTAAGAATATGGGAAAAAATGTTGATAAACATGGGCACTCATCTTCAACAAGAAAATGGCATGGGTGAAAGGGAGGGGGAGGGCGGGGGAGATGGCTCAGTAGAATAAGCACTTGCCTGGCAAGTGCAAGGGCCTGAGTTCAATCCCCAGTTCAAAAAAAAAAAGGGGCGGGGGAGAAGTGAAAACTATGTACTATAAAGGTGAAAAGAAAAATCTGCACCATAGAAAAAAGGGAGTAAGTTTTGGATTTAGACTAAAACTGCAAAAATAATTTTGAGACAATTATGAAATTAATTAAATATGAAGTTCTTTTATAGCTGGATGTGATGGTGCACACCTGTAATTCCAGCACTTGAGATTGAGGATCACCATGAGTTCAAGGCCATCTAGGGATACACAGTTCAAGGACAGCCTCAACTCCATAGTAAGACCTTGTCTCAAAAAAAAAAACAAAAAACAATGACTACAGATATTAAAATGCTGCTAGATGACTCCAAAAAGAAATAAGGATGAAAACAGTTGCTTCACTGGCACTGAGAATACCAAACATTATGTAAAACTATTTGAGTGGAAAAAAACAACAATATGCACTATCAGATGGGTAATTTCAAAAGACAGGAACTATCATAAAAGTAGAAGTTATAGTAACATAAATGGCTTCAAGTCCTATTAGTATACTAAACACTGTTGAAAAATCAGTGATGCAATAGGGGTATGATTGCCTGTATTAGAGATCCTAAGGTAATACAAAAGCATATAAAAAACTTGGGACTTTTTGAGGAGTCAGTAACAACAGCTCTTGCAGTATGCATACATCAGAGGCAGCAGGACCAAGGAATGTGCTACAGTACTATGAACCACAGAAATTCCCCATGAAAGGACTGTTATTAACACACATGTAGAAAATCATAGCTGGTGGGAGAGGAGCTATTAGGAGTACGTAATTCTACTTCACATGAATTCAAAACCATGAAAAACTGGGTATTTATCATGCACATAGCCAGATATAAAAAGACAACTCAAAATATTTAATGTTGTATACTTTGCGCCATGTAGTTTTTGAGTTTTGATTGTAGTGAAATCTGTCAGTATAACATACCACTTTCATATTGCATATAATTTTTTTAATTCTAGAAAAATACTAATATTTTTCTAAAATTGATAGATTTCCATCTTGTATCTTTCAGATAAACAAGTTTAATGATTCATTAAAACGTTCAGGGACCTGACATCACTGCATCAGCCTCGCCAGGGAACGAAGGGGAATGATAGACTTCAATCTTATGGAACTTGGGTGAGCTCTGAGGCGATCCACAGCCGCAAAGGAGCCTGAAAACCACCCTGGCCCACGTCCCTGGGGCGAGGCCGAGAATAGGTGGCCTGCCCTCTGGGAGCCACACCAGCAGGTGGCTGCAGTGGGAGAATTTGACTCTGATCTTCTAATTTTACTCAGTGTTCCTTTTTCATCGACTTCACAATATAGCTTCAAATTTCTATCGGGAAGCCGTGTTGGCAGCTCCAGCTGGGTAGCAAACTGCCCCAAGCAGCCACTTTGCCAACACACATTAGCTCATCATTCAGTGCTTGGCGGCTCAGTTTGGTGGCAACTGGGTTCTCCCATGTGTGATCAGCCGCAGGTCAGCCAAGCATCTGCCTGGGGAACAACTGGCTTCCGCATCCGATAGGGGTGCTTGTGTCACAGTCTCTCCTCCTCTGGCAGACCAGCAGGGCCTGTTCACTGGCAGCTGGGTAGGTCCCAAAATAGCAAACAGAACATGCAAGCCCGTGGTAAAGCAGTCAGAAACGTGCGTCATTCCTCTGCTGCATTTTAATGGCCAGAGCCTTCACCAGAGCAGCCAGGATGCCAGGGGCTGGGACACAGACTCTTCTGCTTCGTGAGGAAGCTGTCAAGTAACAAGACCAGGAATGTGCACCGAGCGAGGGAGATGACTTGGGCCACGCGGGGGGACTGCCTTCCGCAGGGGCTTTGTCTACTCCCCTGAGCCTCACGCTGTCCACGGTGTCTGACACTGTAGCCACTCTGCGATCCCTGTTTCCTAAACACAGTGCCACGCCCTCTGACACTTGGCATTTCCTTAAATTAAGATGTCCTTTCCACTCCCCCATGGCTCTATCCTTACATTGTCCTTCCAAATGTAATTTCCCTCTCTAAGAAAAAGGAAGCAAATGGAGGATAGATTTTTCTCCTTTGTGAAAATCCAGTATAAAGATATGAAAAGGAAGCCAGTCCTTCCCCGGGCGGGTGCTTGGCTGCCCTGCAGCTGATGGCACGTGAGAGGGCCCAGTTGCCACCAAACTGCGTCGTCAATCACTGAATGATGAGCTAAACATGTGACCCACCCGGGCAAAGACAAGAAGAGATGGCCGGCAATAAAAAATTTCACTAAAACTTTGAGATGGAAAAAAAAAAAAAACAGATGCAAAGTAACAGCTTAGCAGACCAGAAAAGGCTGCGTGTCTGCAGGTATCAGGAGCCAGGAGCAGAGTGCATGTCATCCATCACAGAACTCGAGGCCAGGGAGTGAGGCGGGTGGGGGCCTAGGAAGGCAGGAGACAGGGGCTGGAAAAGAAAACCTGGCTGAGTATGCTACATTCCGAGTGGCCGCTGGCCCCTGGGCTTCCCCTCATGCTCCCCGCAGTTAGGCGAAGGCCCTTTTCCTGCCTAGAGTCTCAGCCTTTTCTCCTGGAGAAGCTAATGCTGAAGGATTCTGAGCTTTGGAACGACAGGCGTAGCACACGCTGCTCGCAGCTCTCAGGGGAAATCTTCGTGCTGGATAACACCGCCTGCCTGGCGGAGCTGGGTCTGCAAAGGCTGGTGCTTGAACACACATTTTCCAACCAAGAGGTTGCAGGATTCCACTTTAGGGAAACTAACCTAAAAATACTGATGCCAGTAAAACACCTGAGTATTTGATGCAGGCTCTGTGGTGAAGCCTGCAACAGACAGGCCGCCCTTCCGGGCACAGCTCTTGGGCAATATGTACAGCAACGACCTGCAAGGGCCAGGAGGCCTGTGAACGAAGCACCTACGATGCAGACGACCAAATCAAAGATCTAATGAAAGAAACAGGAGAAGGGCGGGTACCGGAGGTTGAACTAAGGAAAGAAAAATCCATGTTTTCCATAGAAATGAATCAAAACACAGCATTTACCACTGGCATCCCCAGCATTGCGCATTAATTATTGTAACTGTCCAACTAACTTGTTTTGACACTGTCTCATGGCTACTTCTTTTTCAATAAAATTAATATAATTTTAAAAAAACCTTTCAGGGGCTAGGGAGATAGCACAGTGGCATAAGCGCCTGCCTGGCAAAAACAAGATCCTGAGTTCGAACCCTAGTATCACAAAAAAAATCTTTCAGATACTGAAAACTAAATTATCATATCTTTAATAACACATCATTTTTATTGCTAAGGGTTGTCCTTTACATGTATTGGTGTAGAGAATTAGATTTATTACAATGAATATTAGATTTGTTCCCACTGACCAGACTGATAAAGAGCTGTGGATAGAAGGTATGAGCAATCAGGCAACTGTAGGATTTTTTTTCTGAGTGACTTTTCTAATACACAGTGAGATCAAATATTCACTGAAATTATATTCACATGTTTATTAAGGATTGATGAGTTTATGTCAGTATCAAATACACCCAAACCCATAGAAGCTCAGCAGAGAAGTTTATTTTCTAGCTATAAGATGGCCCAACTATACACAGAGGGAGCAAAGTCATCTCAGAGAGTCAGTTGTTGGCCCTACTTCCTGGCATCTTAAATGCTTTCACTCTCAGCATATGAACTAGAAGCAATCTCCACACCATTCTGATGAGGACTGGAAGAAAACATTTAAAAGTTGATTTAAATGAAATTTCTCTGTAATTGATGCCTACAATCTATTAGCTACAGGTTAATAATGTGATTCTATTTGGAGCATTCAATGGTTGAGATATTTTGCCTGGTATAGTATAGGTCAAACAGGAAATGGTTATTAATAAGTATTGTAGTCATTATAAGACCCATGGGCCTTTGCCTTACATCAAACTTGAAGGCTGACTTACAGTAGGATTTGCCCCATTACCTTCATTTGTTGCCTGCTTGGATACACTTTGAGGTCTTTATGTATTGTGTACTATGCTGAAAAAGTTAACCCTTCCAGGTTTTCTTTATTGTGATTTCTTTGATGAGTTTTAATTGCTTGCACAAAATTGTTACATTACTTTCTCAGAACTTGTCTACAGCACTGGTTTCTCAAACATTAAGTTCACAGAACATTCCCTGTGTTTATCAACTTTAAAGTGTTTCTTTGCTGGGCAAGTTCTTTTGATATTCAACAACTGTACTAAATATGGGCTGAGAAGATTGCATATACTGACCATACTTTCTACATTCATATTTATACTCCTATTTTTAATTTTGTGTGGGTCTTCTCATGTCTACGAAGGGTTGAACTCCGACTAAAATTTTTGTCACATTTATCACACTTGTAAGGTTTTTCCCCTGTATGAGTTCTCTGATGTACTCTGAGGCTGGATTTCTGACCAAAAGTTTTTCCACAGCAAAAGCAATTATAAGGCTTCTCCCCAGTGTGAGTTCGTTCATGTCCTCTAAGACTAGATATCTGACTAAAAGATTTTCCACATTGATTACAATTATAGGGCTTCTCCCCAGTGTGAATTCGCTGATGCCTTATGAAACTTTACTTCTCACTAAAAGCTTTTCCACATTTGTGACATTCATAGGGCTTTTCCCCTGTGTGTGAGTTCTCTGGTGTCCTCTAAGACTAGAAATCTGAATAAAAGCTTCCCCACACTAATTACAATTATAGGGCTTCTCACCAGTGTGAATTCACTGATGGTTTCTGAGAAGCTTTCTCACTGAAAGCTTTCCTACAATCATGACATTCATAGGGTTTTTCCCCCGTGTATGTTCTCTGATGTCCTCTGAGATTTGATTTCTGCCTGAAAGTTTTGTCACAAACATCACATTTATAGGTTTCTCCCCAGTGTGAGTTCTGTCATGCACTCTGAGGTTTGACTTCTGACTAAAAGCTTCCCCACAATGATTACATTTATGGGGTTTCTCCCCTGTGTGAATCCTGTGATGTCCTCTAAGTTGTGATATCTGAACAAAAGCTATTCCACATTGTTTACATTTGTATGGTTTCTCCCCTGTATGTGTTCTACAGTGCTGTACTAGGTCTGACATCAATTTGAAAGCTTTCCCACATTCATCACACTTATATAGCCTTTCCCTTGTGTGAGTTTTCATGTGATTCCTCAGTCCTGACATACAGCTGTAAGATTTTCCACATTCGTTACACTTCAAGGGTTTCTCCCCTGTATGCATTCTGTGATGTATTATGAGGATTGACTTATATTTGAAAGATTTTCCACATTCACTACACGCAAAGGATTTCTCCCCAGTGTGAATTCTCTGATGTATCCTTAGGTCTGAGCTTGCACTGAAAGCTTTCTCCCATCCATCACATTTATACGGTTTCTCTTCAGTGTGAGTCTGGTGATGTGGTTTTAGATGTGAATTCTCACTGAAAACTTTTCCACATTCATGACATTTGTAAGGTTTCTCCCCACTGTGGCTTTTCTGAGGCTGAGTTGGACATGCATCCATAAAGAAGGATTTTCCACATTCAGAGGGTTTCACCTTTATGTGAGTTCCATGATGAACATTCAAAGTTGATGTCTCTATACATCTGTTATCTGTTGGATGAGTTCTCTGATATACTAGAACTGAATTATGCTTGGAGTTCTTTCCATGTTCACAGTACTTTCTCTCAAGATCAATTTTTTGCTCTTGTCTAATATTTGATTTTTGGTTAACAAATTCTTCTCTTTTGTCAATTTTGTGAGTGGTCCTACTGAAACCATTCTCGTTCCCAATTAACTCAAAATAACCTTTATTTCTCCTTTGTTATCTCCATGACTCTTCTGAGAAACAATAAAGACTGATTTCTCACAGGTACTTGGAGATGCAATAATACTAACCTTTTTAGGCAAAGCTATTTCACTTTCATTATATTTAAGGGCTTGTTCCAAATTCTGAGTCATTGGACAATGAATAGTTTCTACCTCAGGACCAAGGGCTTTCATATTTTTACTGTGATGAAAAGATTTCTCTCCAGAATTAGTTCTATAATCCTTAATGCTGTGGAGCCATTTCTCAGTAAAGTTAGGATCACCAACCTTCTTTCTTGAACAGTGAAAGTATGACACTAAGGGACTGAGACTCCAGCTTGTAGGTCCTGCAGGGTCACACAAACAAGGCCTCACTTTTACAGGTAAGATATCTTTGTCTGAATTACACAGCTTCACAGAAGTTTCTTGCTCTTCAGTCAACGATTTGTTGATGAAGAAAACTTGCCACAAATAATTTCCTTGGTTTTCTAGCTCTTCTCTAAGAGTTCATCAGGTTGGCAGTCTTCTAAAAATGAGAAAAGTAAAGATATTTTATTATAATTCATACAACTCTTAGGAATGGGACTTACAAGGTATGACTGAATTACAGAATGTTTAAGTGTTTTAAAAGTCATACTACCATTAATCTCCCTCAAAATACTCCTTCTTGCTTCAAATTTATTTACTCCATTGTTGGTGTCTCTTTCTGTGGCAGTTGTGAAAATCCTCATTCATGACTATTTTTCTAAGGTATGATCAAAAATGCAGTACAAGGGGCTGGGGAGATAGTTCAGTAGAATAAATGTTTGCCTGACAAGTGCAAGGTCCCAAGTTCAATCCCTGATGCCACCAAAAAATAAAAAATAAAAATCCAAAAATGCAGTGCATGCTGCAGCTGAGTGCCATCCATTGGACAGACAGGCTTTAAAAAATATTAGGATGCATTCTCAACTACCTGATGAACTGGATTTGGGACTGGTTGAGTTCTTATTTTTCTATAAAATCAAAATGACCATAAAAGATACAGGTTTCTAATAAACTGATGAAATTGAAGCAAACAAAACACTGAAAGATTCATAAAAAAGTCTTAAACTGAGTGTGGCAGCACATGCCTGTAATCCCAGCACTGGAGAAGCTGAAGCAGAAAGATTATTGCAAGTTCAAGACAAACCTCGGCTACAAAGTGAGCTCAAGGCCAGTGTGAACTACATAGTGAGACTTTGTCTCAAAAAACACTAAGTAAATAAATAAAAGTAAGAGGAAAAATAATAATAATTTAAAAAAGAGGACTTCCAGAAGTGCTTCAGAGAGTGGCAAGAGATTTCTCTTATCTGAGAAATAAAATATACAAATTAAGGGCATAATTCAAGAGAAACAGGAAGTAAAGATAGGGCCAGCCAGATAGCTCAGCAGATTAAAGGATTAAAGTGCCTGCAGATTCAAGGACCTGGGTTTAATCCCACAGCATGCTAGGACTTAAGACTTATGAAGTCTTAAGAGTCAAGCTATAAAAAGTAAAGCTACGTTAATATGCTAAGCTGTAAAAAGCTCAAGTCAACAACTTTGGACATTGCCAGTCTTATGAAAAACCCACTACTATTATGGAGTACTGGACTCTATTGGAAGATTTTGCTGAATTCAAGCACCTACAACATTTAAATGACAATGGAATGCCCTTCTCTGACAAAACTAACCAAAAAAGTGGGATAGAAATGAATGACNNTTTTGTATCTGTATACTCAAAATAGTTAGGATAGATATACAGCTCTACTCTCTTAATTCAATGAATAGAGAGGTTTGTTATAATAATGTTTGAGACAGAATATCATGTCTGCATCTTGTACAATGAAGAACCACTAAGACAACAATATGTAATGTATTAATTACTGAAAATGTGCCAGTAATTGGTTCTGAAACCATCTCATTGTTATTTATTTCTCAATAAAATTATTTTTTAAAAAAATCAAGCTGTAGAAAGTCAGAGAATTTCCTTTGGCAGTGCTTGTCATGTGGTCTCTGGTTCAAAT
>NDGN011316060.1:0-12239 GCA_002564285.1 Tympanoctomys barrerae | reverse complement strand
GACTCATAGTGATTCTCCTGTTTTCAGCCTCCCAAGTGCTAGGATTATAGGCATGTGCCACCATACCCCATCTCAATCACTGTCTCAGTGCTCTCCAGGGGTGGGGACGGCATGGCACACTGGAGATCAAACCCCGGCTGCTTCACTCTGCCTAAGCAGGTGCTTTTAGTCCACTGAGCCAAAAAGGCTAGCCCAAAAGTTTTTCTTTTTCTCCCCCACCCCATTTTATGTATTTGGTACAGGGTCTCGCTATGCAGCTTGGACTCATAGTGATCCTCCTGTTTTCAGCCTCCCTAGCACTGGGATTATAGGTGTGTACCACCATGCACAAACTGGGTCACCAGCTCAATGTGCTCCAGGGGCAGGGCTGGTGAGGCATGCAGGATGAGATGAGGAGTGGGGGAGGGTGTGACTTCTTATCATGTGCAAAATCTTTTTAATAAAGTAAGATCCCAGTTGTTGATTTTTTTGAAGTATTTCCTATGCAGTTTGGTTTTTGTTCATGAACTCTGTGAACTACCCTTATGACTTCAAGATTTCTAACTGTTTTCTCTTCCAGTAGATTTAGTGTTTCTGTTTTAATATTTAGATCTTTGATCCATTTTTGACTTTAGTTTAGTGCATGGTGATAGACATGGGTCTAGTTTTAGTTTTCAGCGTATGGAAAACCATTTTTCTAGCACATTTATTAAAGAGGCTGTCTTTCTTCCAGTGAACATGGGTGGTCCCTTTCAGAAATATGAGGTGGCTGAGTGTGTTACCAGTTCTGTCTGAATCTTCTAGTCTGTTCCATAAATTCCCAGGTAGGTTTCTTTTGCCAACTTTGCTAATTTTATCACAGTAGCTTTGTAGCATAGTTTCAAGTCAAGGATCGTGATGCCTTACTTTGCCTTTGTTGCCCAGGAAGACCTTTGCTATCCTAGGTCTCTTATGGTTCCAGATTAATTTTAGAAATGTTTACATCTGTGGGGTATGCTAATGGTATTTTGATCAGGATTGCATTAAATCTGTATAATATTTTTGGGAGTGTGGACATTTTTACAATGTTAGTTCTTCCTATCCATAAGCAAGGAATATCTTTCGATTTTCTGAAATTCTTTTTGATCTCTTTTTTTCAGAGTAGTGAGTACTGTTATTATCAATTTGTAGATCTTTTACCTACTTGTTGGATTGATTCCTAAACATTTCATTTTTTGGATGCTCTTGTGAAGGTTGTGGTTTCCTTAATTTCTCTCTCAGTAAATTTGTTGCTTGTGTATAGGAATACTACTGTTATTTCAGTGTTGAATTTTTATCCCACTACACTACTGAATTTGATTACTAAATTTAGAAGTAGTTTGGTGGAATTTTAGGAGTCTTCTATGTAGGGTTTCATGTCATCTATGAATAATGATAATTTCACTTCTTCCTTTATCATTATTCTCTTTTATTTCTCTTGTCTAATTGCTCTAGCTAATGGTTGCAGAACTATATTGAATGGGAGTGGTGATAGTGCAAACCCTGTCTTGTTCCTGATTTTAGAATGAAAGCTTTCAGTTTTTGTCCATTTAGTGTGATGTTGGCTGTTGGTTTGCCATAAATGGCTTTAAATGAAATTGAGCTAATACTCTCTATTCTGATATTCTCTAGGTGTGTGTGTGTGTGTGTGTGTGTGTGTGTGTGTGTGTATATTTTAATCATGAATGAATGCTGGAGTTTATCAAAGGCTTTTTATGCAGCTATTGAGATAATCATGTGATTTTTGTCTTTGTGTTTGACTCTGTTGATATGGCATATTACATTTATTGATTTGTGTATATTGAACCATCCCTGTATTCCTGGAATGAATCCTGCTTGGTCATAGTGTATAATCTTCTTGATGATTTGGTTCATTCTGTATTTTATTGCAGGGTTTTGCATTTTTGTTCATTGGGGAGATTGGCCTGTAGTTCTCATTTATGATTTAGTTTTCTCTGTTTGTGTATCAGGGTAATACTTGCCTCCAGGAATGTGTTAGGGAGAATTGCTTCCTTTCAATTTCTTAAAGAGTTTGAGGAGTATTGGCATTAAATCTTCTCTAAATTTCTTGTAGAGTTCAGCTGTGAATCCATCAGGACCTGGGCTTTTCTTTGTTGGTAAGTTTTTAATTACATTTTCAATTTCACTGCCTGATACTGGGTTATTCAGAATTTTCATATCTTCTTGATTCAGCTTTGATAATTCATTTGTTTCTAGGAATCTTTCCATTTCTTTTGTGTTTTCCGTTCTATGCAAAACAAGATTTTCAAAGTAGGTGTTGATGATCTTCTGAATTTCCACATGGTGTATAATGATTTCACTCTTTTATTGCTTATTGCATGACTTTGCTTTTTTGGTCTCTTTTATTTTGATAAGGTTGGATAGAGGTTTATTACTTTTTTTTTTTTTTTACTGTTTTTAAGACCTCTTAGTTTAATTTATTCTTTATATTGTTTTCTTAGTGTCCATTGTGTTAAGTTCTGCTCTGATCCTTATAATTTTCTCCCTTCTTTGGGCTTTGGGCTTTGGGCTTGACTTGCTCTTCTTTTTCTAGAGCTTGAGGTGCAGCAGTAGGTTGTTTATTTGTGCTCATTCTGTTTTCCCAATGTGAGAATTCACCGCTCTATATTTCCCTCTGAGGACTACTTTCTTTGCATCCCACATATCCTGGTAAGTTGTATTTTGCATTTTCTTTTGATTGTAGATATTATTTTATTTCTTCTTTGATTTCTTCAGTGACTCATTGGTTGTTCAGGAGGGTGCTATTTAATTTCCATGTGTTTGTATATATTTTGCAGTTTTGTCAATTTCTTTTGTCAGTTAATTTCCAGTTCCATTTCTTTATTTCCAGATAATATGCATGGGTCAATTCCAATTCCTTTGCATTACATATGCATGTTGTATGGGCTAGTGTATGGTCTAGTTTGGAGTAATTGTACTGCGCAACTGGGAAGAATTTGTATTATGTTGTTGGGTGGAACACTCTGTAAAGGTCTACTAAGTCTATTTGTTCAGTTTGGATCAGTTGTATTATTTCTTTGCTGATTTTTTTTTTTTTTGTCTATTTGATCTACCTCTGCATGCCAAAGGATCATTAAGGTCCCCCGTTACCATTGTGTTATTGCTTATTTGATTTTTCATTTGTACTAATATTTGTCTTATGTTATTGTATAACCTCAAATCTGTTGCATATACCTTTAAGATTTTTAACTCTTGATCTTGAATTTGTCCCTCACAAGTATATACTGGCCCTCTTTATCTCCTTTGATCATTTTTGGCTTGAAGTTCACACTGTCTGCAAACAGAATAGCTACCCTTGTTTTTCTCGCCACCTGGAGTATAGTTTTCCATCCTTTAATTTTCAGCCTATGAGTTTCCTTTTGAGTCAGATGTGTTTGTTATATACAGCATATTGCTGAATTTTATTTCTTGATCTACTCTGCCAGTCTTTCTTTTGATTGGTGAATTGAGACCATTTATAATAATTATAACTGATACATATTAGTTTATCTTTGTCATGTTATTTTCTGCTGTTGGTTCCCTACTTTTTTCATCTGTTTAATTGCTTACCTTGTTTAGGGATTTCTTTCTGTTCTTCTTGGACTTGTGATAAGTTTTAACTCTATGTAGAGTATCCTTCAGTACCCTTTGTAGGGTTTGTTTGGTGGTCATGAAGTTCTTCAGTTGTTCTTTTTCCTGGGAGTATCTTATTTCTTCATTAATTTTGAAAGATAGTTTTGCAGAGCATGTCAATCTGGATTGGAAGGTGTTTTCTTGAACTACTTCAATTTCTTCTTGACTTCATGGTTTGCATTGAAAAGTCTCCCATGGTTCTGATTGGCTTTCCTTTTTTGGTGATTTGTTCTTTTCTCTAAAAGTTTTTAATATTCTCTTCTTAGGCTGAACTTCTGGACTGTTGAATATTATATATCTTGGTGTAGATTCATTTTGGTTATAGCTAATTGGAGTTGTATATACTTCACTTATCTGCATGTCAGATCCTTTCCCAATGCTTGGGAAATTTTCTGATATTAATTCTGCAATTATTTTCATGTGGATTGTGTTGACTCTTGGTTTTTTTTTCCACCTATCTGTCTTATATTGCTTTTCTTTGCCTCTTATTACAGGTATTAAATTTTTATTTTCTGCTTCTTTGTTATTTGGAAGAGATCTTTCCTTTCTGATCTCTAGCTGCATTCCTATATTCAAGGTCTTAAAGTCTATCTTAAGTTTCAGTCACATGGTTTTGCCAGCTTTCAGTGGGGGTTTTGATTTCCTGGATATCTCTTTGAATCCATTTCATACATTACAATTCTTTCTCACACTGTTCATTTAAGGGTTCTGTCATTTTTCTATGTCCACTATTATTTTCAATGTCTCTTCTAGCTATGCTGAGCCATTTTTCATTATGATTGTCTTTTCTTTTTTTTTACTTGAGAGATTACTTCTGATCTGATTTCCTCTGTAGTCTCATGGAGTTGTTCTTTTACTTCAGATACTATCATTTTAGGAATTTCAGGTGTGTGACTTTCAGTTTCTTCTATTTCTCTGTCTCCTGGGCTTATTCTGGGTGGGTTGGATGTCTGTGATTGAATTTTGCTCATTTATCTTTACATTTTCTATTTCAAAATTTTGTTTTCTGCAAAGATCCTTGTGAGTTTTGGTACTAGGTATCTATACGATTTATATCAGGCCTCTCTAGGAAAAGTCTGTTCTTCCGAGATATGTTCTGTGTGCAGGAGATTATTGGCTTATTTCTGTCCTGTGAGTCTACCTTCCCAGTTATTTGAGAATGGGATGTTGGTTTCTCTCTGGCTGTATTCCTGGTCTTTTGGTGTAAGGCTGCGGTGATTTATTACCCCAGAGCTTCCTAGTATTGTTACACAAAGGTGAACAACTGATTACAATAGATCATATGACATCCTAGCTACTGTACTACAATTAGCAATAATGATAACATCAAGTAGAATTAAGAATTGACATACTATGGTAACTGTTGATTTTGTACTTTAAACCAGAGAAACAATGTCTATAGTTATATAACATAGCCAATCATAAATTAGAAATTTGTATGCAGTGTGTTTCCTCTTGTTAGAATGGATTTATCTTGGGTTTCTTCTGATGTGCCAGTTTCTGTGCCTCGTGTTTTTTCCACACTTTTTTCCTATCTTGTGGATTAGGGAGATGGGCCAGCGACCTGGAATGCTCTGGATCCGGGTTCATGTGGCTGTGGAGAGGCAATGGGCAGCATCTTCCTCCTCTTGCAGAGCTTCCAGAGGCTCCCTCAGGCTTTTTATTTTTAGACAGTGTTGCTAATTTGCCCAGACTGGCCTTGAACTCATGATCTTCATACGTCCACCTGCCAAGTAGGTAAATTATGCATTAGCCATCATACCCAGCTAAAATAATTTTCATGTGACACAAATGATTATAATAAGCAACTCAATGCTGAATATTTATTTCCTCCATGTTAAAATGCAATATTATTTCTAATAATAAAACCAAAATCTTATAGTGTGTTAATTTGAATCTTAATGTATGGAGTTGTTTGAAATGTCTTTTTATTTTATTCTATCCTATTCTGTTTCATTTATTAAAAGATTTTCTGTTGGATTAATGACACTGGAAAGCACACAGCAAGAGTATCTGTTGTAGAGAATACTCTGTAAAATTTGCAGATCATGTCAGTTATTCAAATCAGCTTTTAATTAATACCCCAGTGCTATGTTGGGAAAGGGCTGATTTAAGATCTTGGTGACCTAGGATCTCTTCTTACTGCAGTGTATTTTTAACAGTTTTGTAGGTTTTAGTATGTGTGTTCTTTTGCATTTGGGTCTGACTTTACTTAGATTGGATATAGTGAAAGTTTGTGTAAAATACAAATGCCGTGATGCTGAAGTAGCAGATGCTGTTGTTGTCAGTTATACATGTTTATGTGAGCTTCCCTGTGTTGAAAATTTGTTACTTGTAAGTGAAACATGCTGTGTCCCTGTCTTCCTTTTTTTGTGTTAAAAAATGGTTGGTGTGTACCTAGGAAAGTTATGAAAAGTTACTCCCGATCTCAGACAGGAAACAGAGCATCTGTTGAATTTTCTTATCACTAATGTGACTCAACCTTTACCCGTTTTCATTCTTTCGAACAATATAGAAGTGTTCAGAGTTAAAACTTGAAATTTCAGTAAAAAAAGGAAATGCTGTGGTTGAATTTAAATCAAAACCATTATGCTAGGTATTGGAATACTTTAACCACTCACTCCACCTGTTTGTCTACTTTGTGTTTGAGATGGGATATGGAGTGGTGACACTCACTAAGTAGCTTTGGGATAGTGGATAAAACCCATTTGAATTCTATGTGTACCTGTTAGGAGATGTGAAGCAAGTTAGCCTTAATTTTTTTTCCTAGAATAAACCTATATCATAGGGTTAATATTAATTTAGTTTATAAAATTTCTGGCCATGCAGTAGAGGCTCAGTAAATTTTAGTAGCTGTTTGCTTTTAATTGCTAAAATGACCAAATTCGTTTAGCCTTAGAGGTAAATGTTTCCTCATGAAATAGGAGAAACATTATTTGTTCTTCAACTCTGATAAGTTGCTCTAGAAGATTTTTCTTATATGATTAGAAAATTTTATCACCTGTACTTATATAATATCCTTCATGTTAGCAGCTTAAAAATAAGCATGCAATTGATTCCAGCATAAGTACAGCATTAGGGGATTGTCAGTGGAAATTTCTCCAGCAGGCTTAAGAAAAGAGCCTGGTCTAAGAAATTCATTCTTGAAGTTTTGCTTGGGGCAAAAACCAGCAGATAGCTTTTCTGGGAGTTGAGATAAAAATTAAAATGGGCAGTGTAGTCAACAGTACAGTACAGTACAGTGCAGTACAGTGCAGTACAGTACAGTGTAGTCAACAGTACAGTACAGTGTAGTCAACAGTACAGAAAAAAAGGAGGAGGAGGGCGGAGGGGGAGGGGAAACGGAGGGGGAGGGGAGGGGGAGGAAGAGGAGGAGAAGAGGACATATAATAAGTAGACTGACTTTACTGACTACTTAGCTTATATTGGGAGGCAGTGAAGAAGAGATAGGTCTCATGACTGCCTTGACTGTGGTGCCACAGTCCAGAGGAGCAGCTAGGAGAGAACAGGATTTGGCTTTGGATATGCTGAGTTTGAGGCACTGGGACATGAAGGGCCTGAGTGTGGAGAAAGAGAGAAAAAAAGATAGAGTTTTGGGATTAGAAGGAAAGATTTGGTGCCCATCCATTCTGTGTAGTTGCAGTTTGAAGGATAGGACTGGGCTTTTGGATGGGGGAGCTCCCTATGGACAGAGCTGGTTCAGGGAGGACACTGAGTTTGAAGGCCTTTTGATGATAATTCCTTTCTAAAGGCAAAACAAGGAATCAGTTGTAGAAATAAGATGTTCAGACTCAAGATATGAGATTAGAATCCAGATTTCTTTTTAATAATTTATACACCATGGGCTTCCCCACCAAAATGGATAAACACATTGGAAGGGAGATGCCAACTCTGGAGAGAACTACCATCCCATATCTTGGTTCTTCTGCATTTGATTGGCAGGTGGGTAGGACTCCAAGTCCTCCAAGCCCTGTTGACTTGCTCACACTCACCTTCCCGGAGTGCTGCCTCCACAGCTGTCCCCATGGTGGCAGGCTGCTTCTGCCAAACTACACTTGTTCCCTCACCATTCACTATACCTAAATATACAGACAGCTGGAGGAAGTAAAAGAAGATGGAACACTCCAAACAGTGCTGAAATGAAAAGTAACTTTTACTTATCTTCAACTTGAGTGTTAAAAATGCTTAAAAAGAGGAAATGACAGGGGACATGTAGAAATTGTAACTTGGTCTTTTAAGTGCTTGTAAGAACTATCAGTATAAACAGATTATTTTTTTAGTCAAATTTCCTTTTTGCTTGATATAACTCAATGCTTTATGCAACTACTATAGTCATTTGTCTTTAAAACTGTTCTTTAATTGTGACTTGGACAAGTTACCTAACTTTCCTAGATTTCATCCATAATATGAAGATAATAGTATCTATTTCATAAGGTTCTTGGGGAAAACAAATGACATAGGATAGGTACAACACTCAGACAAAGCCTGGTTTACAGCCACACTAAATAAAGGACAGTAATTGTTATTAATAGGAGCAAAAGGAGAACTATACTGAGAATCTATATAGGTATCAGGAGTGAAAATGGTTAAAGAGATGGTGAGAGATGATAACAATGATGCCATTTTTTTTTTTTCCTCATGGAACCGGGAATTGAACTCAGACCCTTGTGCTTGCCAGGGACGTGCTTATCCTACTGAGCCATCTCCCGGGCCCCCTGATGATGCCATTATTATCAGAATGTATTTGGTGTTCTTAAGGAGAAAGGGAGGAAGGGGAAGGAGACGGAACATGCACTGGCCATGTGACTGTGGTGCTCATACTGGACAGTGAGCTGTGTGGGAACAAAGTGTTCCATGGTGTAGGTAAACTGCTCATTGCTTTATTCTCCAGTAGCTTTGTGTTGACTTAGTTTTCTGAAATCAAAAAGAATTGAGATTGCGGGTTGTGACAAGATGGTAATACTAGGAAAGAAAATAGAGCTCCAAATTGGATTTTAAAAGATTATCTGTTTTGGATTATAAAAAATATATCACTAAAACTTTATAGAAATGTTAAAATTTAACCCAGTAGCATAATAATGCTGAATTTGGAGAATGAGTCATGAAGAAGCACTTTTTTAAAAGCAGGAGAAGATGAAAGGAGGGTTATAAAGCATAAGAAGGAATAAAGAGGGATCTAGTTAAAAATAAATTGGCATATATTTTTAAAAAGTTGAATATTGATGGAAATTAAAAAGTGAATGTTAATGCTTTTTATCATTGAAAAAATACTCAAGTTGGTCACATTTTGCCTTCAGAACTCTGTAGACTACACATGAGGTGGATGGAATAGGGTTTCAGGATGCCCTTTGAGAATATAAAGACCTATATCTTTTACCTGACTGAAATCTGATCCAGTGGTCCTCAGACTTTTGGGCTGTCACATTCCAAGAACATTCCAGTATTCTTTGTGTAACAGTGCAGTATTACAACTTCTGGCAATAAGTCCTTAAGTAAAATTCATCATCTACTATCATCATTAATACACTAAAAGAACATTTAACACACAAGCTCACACAAAGGGCAAAAGAGCGTAAGAAGGGATAAATTTTAATTTAGGAAAGTTATCTTTATGAAAATTATTTATATTGTCATCATAATTCCTTTTATTCCATGTGGACTGCTAAAATAATTGTTCATATAAGCACAAATCTACCCACAAGAATTTGGAAAAGTCCTGGTCCAACTCTCAGGTGATCAGCTCAGGACAGCTCAGGAGACAGAAATCCTGCCACCTCCACTGCTACAAACCCAGTGCTGAAAAGACCAATCCTTTCTCTGGACCACTGTGTGGCCCTAAGCCAGTTTATCAAAGGATCTTTGTTGCTAATGGATTTTCCCCTTCTTAGAAAGTAGGTTGGTTGTGGAAGGAGTAGGGGCGAAAGGATGAAAGGTAAATAGTATAACACAAGAAGGCGAAACTTTAAATACAGTGATTAAGTACGGGTGACTTTAAGCTGTGTAGGCAAGGATATTCTATACTCTAGCATAAAATAATAGGATATAGTATCATAAAGGGAGTAATGTCTTTATCAGCCGTTTGTGTTTGTTCTTTAAGCAAGCCATTTATGTGATGTGGAACTTAAAAGAGGCCAGTTCTGCTATTCCTATGAGAACTGACTACATTATTATAAAATAGGAATGTGGTAGACATGCTGAATTTTGGAGAGGTAACAAAATTTACTAATCGCAAAGGATCATTAAGAGTACAATCTCTTTCATCATTGTATATGATACCTGAAAAGGCATTAAGAATTCCTGTGGCTGTGACTCAGTGAAAAAAAGGCATAGAAAGATAAAATGCACAAGAAAAAAAAATACAGTATGAGTCTTTTATTCTAAAGGGGCTTACAGACAAGTTCTGTTGCTAATTTATAAATTTGAAATTATATTAGTGTAATATTCAGAAACATTTACTTTGAAACATAGTTTGCTTTGTACTTATTCCTAATATATTAATGCTAGGCTTTCAATTTACAAGTTTTGTAGGTCTTAGATGATAAATTGTCATATGTGGTATTGGGGGGTATTATGGATCTAGGGACACAGTTCCAATCAAACCAATGTAAAAAGGAACTGATTAATGACCCATTCACCTGTCCATATAGGCTGAACCCCACTCACTTAACTTAGCCCAGGGAGAAGCAAAGGCTTTATTTTGTTAGCTTTCACTCACCCCATACTTTCTCATGGTTTCAGTCAGTGTGGCACTTCAGACTTCTACAGCAGCCTTTGCCCTCTAAGTCTCCATCAGAGGTACGCACACCACGGAGTCAGTGCAAATGATGACTCGGCCACAGGACAGACAGCAAGTGACGCTTTCTTGGTTTGATGGGGTGCTCCTGGTGGGGCCCTGCTGTGTTGGGCAGCCCAGGAACAGTTTGTCACTCATGAGAAGACCCTGGTGACCCCCTTCTCTCACGCAGCCCAATTGCTCATCACATGGTTCTTGCTTGAAGGTGCTCTTAGGTGTCATGAAGAAATCACACAGAAGGGCAGCCGCCATATTCACAATGGAAAGTGGGTGAGCCCAGGTAAGAGTAGGCGCCATCTGCAGGAAGCAGTGTAAACACAGTGGCCACATTCCCTGTCTTACTGTCCGCCACTGAATTGCTGCTGCCAGTTCCCAGAAAGGAAGGTCCTCATTTGGTGTGAGTAGGAATGTGTCTTCATTATATATAAACCTTTGCTGGTAAATCCATTCATATATGACTTTTAGGTTTTACTCTCTCACAAAGTAGAATTATAGATATAGCCTTGCCTATTTGTCGTGCTGTCTGCTGAAGAGACCTGTTCAACAGGTGCTTTCAGTACTATTATGGATAAATTTCCTTAGAGGTAGATAGGAACATTGTCCTCATAGAGATCTTTATGACACCCACTCGGTCTTATGCCCAGTGAAAAGGCCCTTAGACTTTTGAGGCTAAGTTACTTATGCCCAAGAGTGTAATTATTATTATTATTATTATTATTATTATTATTATTATTATTATTATTGGTGGCACCAGGGATTGAACTCAGGCCCTTCTGCTTGCCAGGGAAGTGCTTATTCCACTGAGCCATCTCCCTGGCCCCTCAAGAGTGTCATTATTTAGATGCAATATTTGGGAGTTCTGGTTTTGGTGGAGTTTTTTGAGTTGATAGAACAAAGAAACAAGTTATGTTACATGGAACATATTTGAGTAATATTCCTCTGGGACTCAAAAATAGCAACAATTTGAAGGAAAAGTAGTAAGAATGAACATTCTTGGAGAAAAATCCAGACACTGCTCTTTTCCTGGTATCAGTTATGATGACCTCAACCAAAGATAAGGAGGGAATCTCTGAAAGCTCTGGTCGCTTCTCACAATGTGGCATCCACAAAAGAGAAAGGGTCAAACAGGGAAGCAGTGGACTCCCTAGTTTATTTGATGCTAAGAACCTGGTATAAAAGTAGTGTGGGTGTCTTGTGTGTGCAGGCCCTTGGAACGTGAGAGATGAAGCTCAGCAGTGCTTGTAATGGAGCATGGGCTTGGGGAGAGAGAGAGCGACGCTCCTGTCAGCTCATCAAGCATTGCAGTGTCCTTCTAAAGAACATGCTATGCCAAAGAGGCCAGGGTCACAGTAAGGAGGTGAGGCACACAGGTCTGCCATCATCACAGATGGGGGCGATTAGAAATATTTGAGGACAAATAATGTGGGAAGTTGATGCACTCCATTTCAGTTCATCTTTTTGAGGTTGACATGAAACTTAAAAAACCTCCTATCAGCACTAAAATGAAAAATGTGTCTATAAAAGGGAAACAAAAACCAGAATGACCACATTTGCTTCTTTTTTTAAGAAATATATTTTTTTATTATTTTAAAGTGTATACATGCTACAAGAGGATGTATTTTTAATTAACAAATGAAAATCATGTATTTATTGTATTAAACAGGTTTTGAAATTTGTACATATTGTAGAATAGCTAAACTGAGCTAATTAACATATTTATTACTTCATATATTTAGTTTTTTCTGATGAGTCTTTTTTTTAAAAATTAATTTTATTGAGAAACAAATAGCAATGAGACAGTTTCAAAACTGATTAG
>NDGN011316057.1:0-13113 GCA_002564285.1 Tympanoctomys barrerae | reverse complement strand
AGCTGGGATTACAGGCAAGCACCACCATGCCCGAGGATTGCATCCTCGGCCCCTGAGCCTGCTTGCAGTTACTTTAATCTGCTGAGCTATTTGGCTGGCCCTTTTCTTTTTCTTTCTTTCTTTTTTTTTCTTTTTCTTTTTTTTTTTATTGAGATGGGGCATCACTAAGTAGTCCCCTGGCTGCCTTTTTTTCCACTTGTGGTCATGCTCCTGCCTCGGCTCCCCTAGTGCTGGGATTACATATGTGTGTGTTTTTCTTTTTTGCGGTACTGGTGGTTGAGTCCAGGGAGCATGCTAAACATGTCCTTTAACTCTAAGCCATGTCTCAGGCCCCTAGACTGGATGGATTCTCGCATTTCCTCTTAGAGGAATGGGACTGGTCATGCACAGGGACAAACGTCCTGGTTTTGAATTCGATCTAAAAGGACAGCCTTAATGTGCATTCCTCAGAGGGCAGCCTCTGGGATTTCTTTCCTCCCTGTATAAAGGGCAGCATTTACATGACATGTGACTGATGAGTGGTGAGTGTAACCATCTCGTTAGAATGGAAACGTAGGGGGCCAAGCATCTGGGGCCCTGGTGTTCATTGCTGTGTCCCCAGCCCTCATAACAGACCCTGGATGACAGAATGAGCAGAAATGCAGGAGAGTGAGTTGTGACCTGGCTAGGTGGCGATGCCTCCTCCTTATGAAGCATGATATGGTTTGCTGCAGTTCTGGGGTACAGAGAGCTTCTGTCCAGGAAGAAATCTCAAGGACATTTGGTCAGGAGAAGCCACACCAAGTGGTAGCATTTAGCTGAGACCTTGGTGACAATGCGGTCAGTCGGGCAGAAGAACTGGGATATTCCAGGCAGAAGCACGAGCAAGGGCGAGGTGTGGGGCTGAAGGAACTCGACACCAGCTCGTCAGGAGAACTGCGAAAAGGTTAGTGCGGCTGGGCACTAGCACAGGGAAAGCAGGGGCCAGTGGGAGAGCCCCAGAGGACAAGAGGCGCAAGCCGGCAATTAGGGGGCCTGGACTTGGTTATCAGAAAAGTCACAGGAGAACTGCGGGGCATCATGGTGGCGTCACATTTGCATCGATTTAAAACATTTTGCTCTATAGCATGAGAAGTACATTGGAGATAGGTGGCACAGCATGCAGGGGGGACCAGCCAGCAGCCAGAGCTCATAGAGACTCAGGCAACTGGCTCAGGGCAGCAGGAAGTATGTCCTGGGAGTACGGTGTGTGTTCAGCTACCTTCGCTTCCTTTTTGCACATTTAGTTAACTTTCTTCAAACTTGCATGATGAAGTCATCTAACAACCCCATCAAGAAGAAGCCAGAGAGCTGGATGATGATCCATAGCAGAGCGAAGACTAGCATGCAAAAGGCCCTGGTTCCATCTAAAATTAAATCATTCACAGAATGGGGGAACTCTTTCATCATAGGCAACATTATTGCGTTTTGCGTGCACACGTCCATGCATGTGCGTGCGCGTGCCCTGCGAGAGCGCACGTGTGCATGTGCATGAGCCCGTGCAGTCTTATCAATGTGGTGCATATGACCAAAGGTGACAATGGCTCACTCTATGAATCATTTTAGAAGCATTGCAAGGTGTTATAATGTGACACATTTTGCAAGACTAATGGAAGCATAATATTTTAGAGCATTTGACAAATAAAATGTGCAATTTGCAGGTAAAAGTGGTTTAATGTTGAAAAAGATAAAACCAATGAAGATATTTTCATTATGTTTATAAATGTAATAGAAGGCAGAAAGAGGTGAAGTAACTTCCCCAAAGTACATCGCCTAGAAGTGGTGATAATCCTGGTGGTGGCTGGGGAGATAGCTCAGTGACACAAGCGCCTGCCTGGCATAGGGCCAGGTCCTGAGTTAGATCCCTGGTACAAAAAAAGAAAAAAAAAAATCTGTCCGTGTTGGTGGTGGTTTGGTGTCATCCAGCAGAATCCTGAGATATGGTTCTGTCCTGGGATTTTATTTATGGAAAAAAATTCTTATTTGTTTATTAAAGTACTGTATGGACAAGATCACATGTGGACCCCACAATTGATTGATTGATTGATTTTGTACTGGGAATCAAACTCAGGACCTCACATTTGCCGGGCAGGCACTGTGCCTCTGAGCTACACCCCAGCCCAGTTTACAGTCTTATAACCACTACCTGCAATGCTAAAAAGCAAGAGGATAGAATATGTCTGGGGCACATCTAAGGAGCAGGACCCCAGCTCAGTCCAGGAAGACAATCCAGGGCACCTTCCTCAGAGAGCTGTCTTGAATTGCCCAGCGCCACTGGCAGATTCCCTTTCCCACTCATCCACCGCGTTTTCTTTCTCAAATGACCCTTCCTGGCTCTTTTGTAGAGAAACAGGATTCCCACTACAACCCTACAGAAACAGGGCGTGCAGGCATTGTTACTCCATTTTACAAGTGAAGAAAGTGGGACTCACCAGCGTGGTGGTGCATGCCTGTAATCTCAGCACCTGGAAGGCTGAGGCAGGAGGATCCATGCAAGTTTGAGAGCAGCCTGGGCTACAAAGTGAGCTCACAGCCACCTTGAGCTGCATAGTGAGACTTTGTCTTAAAAAAGATTGAAAAAACAAAAAGGAAGTGGGACTCTGACCAACGAAAGGCTCACAGCACAGCCAGTCCTAGACCCTGAGCTTTTGGACTACTTCTCTGCTGCTTTTTCCCACTAAATCCCAGATTTCTCATTGCGTTTACATTGCAGGCTGACCACGCACCGCCCCCCTCACGCCTTCCTGCTGAGCTCCTTGTCTTATCTGGACTTTCTTCCTCTCCCGCACGTGTGCCGGCTGGAGAGCTCCAGGGAGGTCAGAATAGCCGCTGCCCACAGATTTCCCGGGCAGATTCAGACCCCTGCACACAGGAGGGCTCTGAGAAGCTCTCCTCGTGGAAAAAAAGACACACAGTCATCTACGCAAGTGGAACCAGCCTGGGCACAGCGAGGCCTTCTGAGATCCGTACAGGGGAAGAAGAGATGGGGTGTGACACCTGGTCAGACATGGTCACCCCTAGTGGCTTTACCTGGGAGACTTTATCTGTGTCACAAGACAGCACTGGCTGGCTGTACAAGCCCTCCCAGCCTGCCCCAGCCTGTGCCACCTCCCCTCCCCACCAAGCCCAAGCCTGGGTCACCTGGCAGGCCTCTTATTGGGCGACATCCTATCCCCAGTTTATTCAGAGGCTCAAGGACTGACTAGCAGGGAAAGGGGGGAGGGGAAGCGCCACTGTCCCCTCCACCTGTGACGTGTCTCATGAGCATGTGTGCAAGCGTACAACTTGAGGACACTTGCAAAGTAACAAGCAGTTGAATGAAAATCAATCCACACAGAGTACGTAAATTCCTAATCAATTAAGTTCAAAAACCAACCCACACTGGGCACACCATATAGCCTGGGAACTTTCCAAGAGGAATTTTGTTTATAATTTTGAAAGGAAGGGAGTGGTAAAAAAAAAAAAAAAAGTAATAACAGGAGTGAGCAGTACAATCTGCCTCCCTTTTTTATCTGTCCAGGAACAAAATGTACTCCTGAGTAGCAGGAGCACACGCTGTTTTTATTTAACTAATTAGTCACAGGTTAGATGAAGCAACTTTAAAAAAATTTTTTACCGCAAGAAGGATTTCACTCTGAAGTTCATCACTGTAGAAATATAAGTCAATGAAGCCTCAATTGTGCAAAGAGGAGGACGAAGCTTCTGGAAGCAAAAGCGGCAGCTTTATGGGCACTTTTACTTAAAGAGTCGTCTGCAGTTAATGTGAAAGGAAAAAAGATGGCTACAAGAAGAAAGAAACAGACATTTCCAAGCATCCTCTAGGACAGGCGGGTCCGTGGCATCAGAGACGGTGGCTGTAATTATATAAGCTCTTGTAATCATGGGAGTGAGGGGTGCTGCCTCCTTGGATTTGGGGGAAACAACTCAGCTCAGGGTATTGCAGAAGCCCCTGCCTCCGGCCCTGATTCCAGAGAGGTCTAGAATTCGTTTTCTACCTCCAAGGCTGCAGCCAGATCTAAAGTGCTTTTTCTCTTGAACAAAGGAGTCCAGTCTAACCTGAAATACCAGATTTCCTAATGAGCCCTTGGCCCCAGTCTTCCTGCCCCTGAGTTTAACTCCTTCCTTCCTGCAGCGCCTGAAGAGAAAACCTTTAGCGCTAGGAAGGGTTTTTGAATTTACACAGTATCTTTTTGGTTGATAGTCTTCGTGTCTATCTAGTTTTTAGAAATCAATGTGCGCAATATCCCTTTACGCGTACACAATCATTCTGAGGAGTACTGAAGAGGAAACTAGGTGAGGTGAAATTTAACACAACCAACCATTACAAAGAGATTTACTCATCTTTCTAATTCATACAGGTTTTTTTTTGTTTTTTTTTTTTTGGCAGAGGTAGGGATTGAACTCAGGCCTTGCGCTTATTCTACCCAGGCAAGTACTTATTCTACTGAGCTATCTCCCCAGCCCCTCATACAGATTTTAAAGTAGAAAAGAAAATTAATGATTTTGATCATTCATTGGTCTCCCACTGCAAAGTTCTGTGTTGGTTCACTGTAGGTATCACATCTCTCTCTCTCTCTCTCTCTCTCTTTTTGTGGAACTGGGGATTGAACTCAGACCCTTGCGCTTGCCAAGGAAGCGCTTACTCCACTGAGCCATCTCCCCAGCCCCACACATCTCTTAAAGTAACTAAAGTCTCTGTGTTATTATGGAAACAAGACACTCCCACCTAGTAAATAAAAATATAAATTTCCAGAGGAATGTCTTTGATTCCAACTGTAGCTATTCCTGTTGTTCTTTCTGAAAGTCTACCTTTAGGCTTGGGGTTTTGAAAGTCTACCTTTAGGTCTCATGATGCTTCTCCATCATGCTTAGGGCATGCAATTGAAAAAACTTATGCGCTATCAAAACTTGGGGCTATTAAATTCCTCTGATCAGCAAAGCCCTGGAATCTGAAACACGGGTCTTGGATTAAAAACTAATACTGTAAAGAAATGCAAATGTGAGGAAGATACACTTGCCTCCTTTTCTTCTATATGTTTTTAAGGGAGCTGTGGAATTAGAAAAGATTTAGAGAAAGCAAGACCCTGGCTCGTAGCACATGTGCGGGAAAAGGCGGCAAGCGCCGGTAAGGCAGAAAACCATACAGCTTATGCGCAGGTATGCTCAACACTAGGCATTCAAAGATTTCATCATTTCCTTTGATCTGACCATTCTGCCTTCGTTGCTTTGTTCCACGGAAATAATTAAAGATGCGCAGAAGTTTTTAGGTCAGAATTTGTTTATTTCAGCATCACTTATAATGGCCCACATTAGACTCCACTGTGCATGGAAAACCTGAGGAACCGAGCCCAAGTCCTGACGCATCCGCTCGAGGCGCCTGGCAGCGGGCTCTTGCTTCCAGGCCCGGCTCTGCGGCTGTGAGCACACGACTGCCAGACGCAGAGGGGCAGAACCTACGCGCCCGCCGGACTCTTCAGGAGCACAGTAAATTAGTTTTAAAACTTGTAGGTAATCTATGAATCAGTTAAGGCTCTGCCTGAGATCAAAAAACCTTTTCTTCTTCAAAATACAAAATTGCTTTAAGTTAAAAGGTATTCACTGTCCTTAGAATTCTACGAAGTTAATTTGTTACAACTGGTTTTTACGGTGCTCCAATTGCGGATTTAACAAATAAATACAGGAAAAACGTAAATACTTTAAAAAAAAAAAAAAAAAACCACCATAAATACTTTAAAGTATTTTCTCAAAGTCCAGCAGAGAAACCCAGCATTTGCTCCACGAAATGAGTAAAGCGCTCAGCCCAGGCTCCAAGCGCTGCATCCGCTGACTCACGAAGTCCTCCCTGCAGGCTGCCAAGTGGCACCGTGATGTCCCTTCTCACAGCGGAAAGCTGCAGGACAGCTGCAGCGGCAGCCCGGCCGCGCCAGAACTGCCATCCACCGGGGCATTGTGATCCAGGGCCTGCAGTCTCTCCGTTCTGTTATTAAAATACGACCATTACATACCAATACAGGCCTGAAAGCTTATGTAATCTAGATTATTATTTAAAATGCAGCGGGATTGGTGTTAAATAGAAGCAGAGGGCAGAGGAAGCAAGCCCTGAGGAAGGAGACAGGAGACATGAGGAGGTGTGCATGGGGAAACGCTCACAGCTCGGTGGTGGTGGTGGGGGGGGGTGCTAATGACATTCTGGCCCAGAGCCCAGGTGTAGGTTTGTCCCTGAGGAGGGGACAGTAGACCTGAAGAAGTAAGCATGGGCTGGATCGAAAGGCCAGGGCTGCCTGTTCTACCACATCCGTATTTTGGGCATGTGGTTTATCTCGTCTGTTTCTCTCCTCCTGGAGAAATGGGGATGGACGGATTGGAAGCGGCAGGTGACAGGATTGGATGTCGCTTTTTCGAGAGCCATTGCTGGCAGCGGTACCGAAGGTGGATGATGGAAAGGGAGATGCCAAGCTCCCGAGAGAGCCAAGTGGCTGTGGGCAGTGGGTTGGAGAGGAAGTGTCATTTCACAGCGAGGTGCAGGCTCACCCAGAGATTAGCTGCCAGTGGTGAAAAGAGAGGTGAAGTCATCGAGACAGGTGACTGAGAAAAGCCAGGCTGATGGACACGCGTGTATTTTAGAGGCCCCACGAGGACACCGCTGCCTTCCAGCCCCGAGCCCCAGCAAAGCAAAGCATAAAGTAAAAAAAAGAAAAGATTAATTTGTTAAGGTCAGGGGCTGGGAAGATAGCTCAGTAGGATAAGCACTTCCCTGGCAAGGGCAAGGGCCTGAGTTCAATCCCCGGTTCCACAAAAAAAAAAAAAAAAAAAAAAGAAACTATTCTGATTTAGAAATTCAAATATCATAAAAATGTCCATAAGTAGATATTCTGGAGAATAATTTAATGATCAGGTCAAGAATTTGGTCAATGGAAATGTACCTTTATCTTGTCTGAACTGCCATTTAATTCTTACTTAGGAAGGGAAGTCATTCCAAAGGCTGATTAAATTGCTGATGCATGTACATTGAAAGTAAATAATAAAAGTCTTTAAAAGTCACCAAAAGACACTGAGAAATAGTTACCCTGAAAGCCACAGAAAGCAACACCTTAAAACTACTTCAGTGAAAAAAATTTTTTTCCTGTAATTTAGGGAAGGGTCTACACGGTTGGTGTTTGGGGTCTTCCTACTAGATTGGACTCTAGCGATCCGCCTGTTTACAGCCTCGCAAAAGCTAGGATTACAGGCGTGGACCACCACGCCCAGTCTCAGTCGCCAACTCAGTGAGGCCTGGGGGCAGGCCCCGCACCGCAGGCCTGGGGATCTGCAGGCCTGGGGATCTGCAGGCCTGGGGATCTGCAGGCCTGGGGATCTGCAGGCCTGGGGATGGAAGCCCAGGCCCCTGAGACTGCTTGCAGGCGCTTTTTAATCCTTGAGCTATTTGGCTGGACACTCAGGGAGCTGGGGAACACTCGCTGGTCCTGGGGGTGGGTCGCGACCTCCAAGAGAGTGGGCCAGGCTCCCACCCAGTGAGATCCACCAGGGGGTTCTGTGTCTCCTCCTCCCAAGGGACGCTGGGAAAGCTAGACTTGTCATTTACTGAGAGCTCGCTCTGAGTAAATCTTTAATGGAAACAAAGACGCTGAAGCAATGAAAAGGAAGCTAGCTTAGGAAACAGCACACCCGAACTATCTCCCAAATCCAGTAATGTCCAACACTCAGAAGACTGAGAAAAGAGGGTCACCCGGAGGCCACCCCGGGCTACATAGTGATTTCAAGAACAGCCTGAACTACACAGCAACACCCTGTCTAAAACACAAGACAAAACAAAACCCTACACTCTCCAGGCTTGGGACAACCAGAGCAGGTTTTCACAAGTACATGCTTAGGTGCTGGAGATGGGACCTCCGGAAATGCCACCGTGATTCCCTGCTGGGAGCTCTTGGTATAGGAAGGAGCAGGGCCTCTCGTGGGGACGGGCCGCGCCCGCTCTATTTCTTATGGCTGCACTGGGAGCCAGCCACAGTGCTGTCGCCCCTGGCCGCGGCCCACATGCCCCAGAGCCGATCATGTGAGTTCCCAGCACCTCCAGGGCCGTACCGGCAACCAGGCGGACTCACCCATCACACACTTACTCTCCGTATCTGTCACTATCTTGTCCCTGACTTGTGACAAAAAACAGGTTCTGACTGACTTTTGAATTAGTGCTTAGCATACACGAGGCCCTGGGTTGAACCAAAACAGAAAGAAACAAATCCAGCAGTCTGGGGCTGCTCTCCAAAATGGACCAAACCCCCCCCCCCATCTCAGGACAGCAAAGTCTGATGCCGGAGGGGTGTCCCCAGAACACAGGGGTCAGAACTAGACCAAGGAGCGGGAATCAGCCCTGAATGCACTGGGGGAGGGGATGTCATTTTTAAATCGCATTTTGGCATAAATCAGTAGCATTTGGGCAGAGTATAAAGATCCAGCGTGAGCATTTTATACCATGTAGCGTGACGGGGCATCAATGCACACGTGACCCCACAACAGCGGCAAGAGGATGACCTGCAGAAACGGGTTCTCTGGGCTCCACCAGATCTCTGCCTGTGGTACCCACAGTGCCTGGGTGCCAGCCTGGCTCCTGCTCACTTCCGGTGCCACCCACACGCACACACCTGCTGCACCTCTCTTTACTTCTGGCTGGGCACATCAGTCGTGCTGGGCTCAGGGTGGCAGCAAGCACAGAGAAACCCCCACGCACGCCTGGCACCTTGGACCTGGTGCTTCCCCATTCCTTTTTGTATTATTTATTTTGAGACAGGTTCTTACTAAGCAGCTAGTTACCCAAAAGTCAAATTTGCAATCTTCCTGCCTCAGCCTCCCAGAGTGCTGGGATTTGGGGCGCACCACCACACCTGAGCTATTATTAGGGTTACTTGACTTTGTGTTTTGAGGCTTTTCTCCTCCTGTAGCTTCAACCTCAGGACCAAGATTACAAGCATTGGAGAAGTCTTCGTCCCAGACACCCACGATGAACTCCTGATTCAGAAGCCCCCTTTCTGAGGAGAGCAGGCAGGAGCCCCCTTCCATTGCCCCCTCTTTCCCAGCTCCTTGCTCCTCATCCTTCGAAGTCTGGGGTCAGTGTCCCCCAAGACACACATGCACACGCACACATGCACGCTTGGGCGGGTGAGCCCCATCACTGAGAAGTGCACCCACAGGCATGGGAGAGAAAGTCACTTGCCCTGGTGGCCTAACCCAAAGGGGGACATTGTTGTCACCTAATAAGGAGTCAGGGATAGAAGCCATGGCTGCCTCAGGCAGGCGGGCGGGTCCCAGATACTATCCCTGCCTCAGGAACTTCAGCCCTGTAGCATGTGACTTGGGTCCTGTGGTCAATGCTGATTTCATCTTAGCAGATAGGAGGGCAGAAAGAGAGGAGGCCAGGAAGGGGTCATCAATTCGGCTGTGTCTGATGCAGACGCAAACATGAGGCCTTTTAAGGCGGACCCCTTGCGGACCCCAATAAACTCTGGTTCCATCCTGCTAGTCACAAGAAAGGGAAGACTGTAACTGGCTATGCAGTAGCAGGGCAGTCTCCCTCCACCCTGACGCCACCGATCCCCTGCTTAGCGCTAATATGAAAATCACAATTCAACTGAATCTTGTGTAAATCCTGTTTCTGTTTCTCAGTGCTAGGGACGAGCCCAGGGCCTCATGCATGCCGGACATGGGCTCTGCCACTGAGCTGGGTCCCGTCCCCCACCGTCTGGAGAAGGCAGGCGCTGCATTCACCGGCTCAGCTCCCCCTCCCCCACCCAACGCCCACCCTAGGCCTCCTGTGAGCAGGCGCAGAACAGCAACTGAACCCCTGGGACACGCTGATTGATTCACATGCTCTTGCTGGCTGTCCACAATGCACTTCGGTTTTTCTTCGTTTAAACACAGACTAGGAAATGGTCATACGCCCCTGAGAGTGACATTGTGAAGGGTCTGTAAAAACAAAATCAAGAAGCTCTGAGGAAAGTAGGTTGAAGCAAGAATTTGAGCCCCACAGTAACAGAAGGAACACAGCCCCCGGGACACGTCTGAAGGTCACCGGAATTGAGAAATGTCAGCTAGCGGAATCCCAGGAATACCAGCTCTACTTCTCTGCTAGCAAATACGGGAGGTGGGGACAGCAAGATGAGAAGTTGGGGATGTATTTGGCTATAAGAGCTCTTTCCTTTTCTTCTCCTCTTGGTAAAAGAAGTGTATCTGTGGGGTTTGGTTGTTGATTTTGTTTGTTTTTTTGAGACAGGGTCTCACTACACATAGTTCTGGCTGGCCTTAAACTCATAGTGATCCTCCTGCTTCAGCCTCCAAAGTGCTGAGATTATAGGTGAGCACCACCACGCCCAGCTTCTAGTTGCCATCTTGTGTATAAATCTATTTATTGTCTCTAAGATGCAAAAGCCATCTCCACCACCTAGAAAAGTGGGACAGAGTAGGATTTTCATAAATATTTGTAGGATGAAGAAATGCTCAAGTGAGTGGGCTCCAAGGCTAAGGGCCAGCCCGGAGGCCCCAGGGGACTCAGTAGAATGGCCAGCGTTTTGGGGGCCACTGAGAATGAGTTACACCAACTCACTGCACAACTGACAGTGTGCAGCCAGAGGAGGACGGGATGGGGGGAAAGGAGGAGTAGCCCACGCCAGACCTGCAAACCATTTCTTAAGCTCTCCGCCTGAAGAAGCTACGTATTGTAAAATGAGGACAGAGAGCAAAGGAGTAGCTGTACTATATGCTGAGAAAATCTAGCATCCAGTCAATTGAACTAGCAGACATCTTACGGGCCAGCACTGCTAGTTGACTTAGACAATGAGTCAAGGAAGTATGGGGGGGGACCAGGGTGTTAGACTTTGCATCTGGAATGTCCCCCCAAAGTCTCCAGTGTTCAGAGGAGGGGCTTTGGGAAGTGATTGGATCATGGAGCGCTGTGCCCCCCTGCGATTCACCCGTGTGTGCGTGAGTTCCGAGTTGAAGGTGCTATCAGGAGGCAGGGCCAGTTGGAGGCGGTCAGTGGACACGGCCTGAGGGATGTCTTCTTATTTTGTTTGGTTTGTTTTTGAGCCAGGATCTCACTACGTAGTGCAGGTTGGCCTTGAACTCACTTCAGTAATTCAGGCCATCCCCAAACTCGCGTGACCCAGAGTACATAGTGAGACCTTGTCTCAAAAGCAAAGGGTTGTGGGGTGTGCCACATATTGTCAGTCCCATCTGGGAGCAGGGCAGGGACCAGGAAAGATGCCGCCCAGTCACAGAGAAAGTGCCACTCTTCTAACACCTTGGTTTTGGACCTCTGGCCCCAGGGCTGAGAAAGAATAAACTATGGATGTTTTAAGCCATCTGACTGCTGTGGCCACCCTAAGAAATGAATGAGGACCCCCAGCTGCGAGGGGAGGTGCCCTAGGAGAGGCTGGGCTGCTGACCCCACTTGTGCGCATGACCAGCTCTGCAGGACCTCAAGTCTGCCATCTCCTTCTCTAAGAATGACACAGACACGACCAGATGCTGGCTCTGAAGGAAGGAACTGATCTACAGCCTAAGATGCCAGCACAGAGCTACGAACACTGGGCTGGCCACCAAGGCCTCTGTGATACCAGCACCGCAGAAAACGTCACCGTGTGGGGACACCAAATGGGAAAAACACTCCACCATGCTGAATGGAGTAGAACAAAATGCTTCAAGCAATGAAAGTTTAGCAAATCCGTATACAGTCTTGTGCCACATAATAAGCTTACGGTCCATGTCGGGCTGCCTCTGTGTGGTGGTTCCCTAAGGTGAGAATGGAGCTGAGACTATCCTGTCACCTGGTGACATTGTGGCTGTCCAGCTGTTGGAAGCACAATTATCCCTCTCGCATCTGTGGTGACACCGCTGTAAACAAGCTAAATGCCGCCAGGCCCCTAAGGACAGTACACTGCTGTACGGAGCACCCCACGCTTGACGAGGACAGTACGTGTCTGTGAATGGCTGATGCATTTGCTGTATTTTAATCATTGTTTAGAGGGTACTGTCATCTATTTAAAAATAAATGTACTGTAAAACAGTATGCTGCCTGAGGTCCGCGGCAGCTACCTACTTGGGTTTAGCACCACACACCATTCTGCTAAGAGGCCACATGTGTGTAGTGACACACACCCATCACCCCAGTGCTCCAGGAGGCTGAGGCAGGAGGATCACAAGTTAGAGCTCAGCCTGGGCAATTTAGCAACTTAGTGAGAGCTTGTCACAAAACAGAAAAAGAGCTGGAGATACGACTCATCATGAAGGCCCTGAGGTCAACCTTCAGCATGCAATAAATAAATCAATAGCCATACCACCCAGATATAAATGTACTCTGTGACATTCACACAGTGACAGAACTGCTTAACAGGGCTATGTAACTAAAGTTACACAAGCTGTATAATAGCTATGGTCGTGGGGATAATTTAAGGTTACAGCTGGCACCTAGCACACAGGAGCCCCTGGGTTCCCTCTCCAACTGCAAAAGAAAGAGAAAGGGAAAAAGAAGGGAGAGAGGGAGGGAAGGAGGAATTAAATAGTAGTTATGACTTCAGTACTCAACAAAATGATAGAAGAAAAATCAATGAATTTCACAGAATAGCCCAGCATGAGTGAATACTTGTGATAGGTATTGGTTCCAGTGGAGAAAAAGAAGAACTAGGACAATAGGCTTCTGTCCAGTTTACATGTCTCTTTAGTAAAAAGCCATCAACTCTGAGGCAGAATTTGATCAGATTCTTAGATCAAAATCCAATTGGAAAGCCCAGCTTGTGAACACTGAGTATAAAGGGCACGAAGTCATTAAAATGTAACAGCTATCAGGCTACACGCGGGGACACTCTGAGAAGCTCAGCATCTGAGAAGCTGAATGAGGGACATCACAAGTTCAAGGCCAGCCTGGACTACACAGGGAAACTGTCTCCAAAACCAATGTATAACCTATCAAAAAACATGTAGGATGGGTTAAAATTCAGAACGTGGCAAGCCATGTTCACAGGAATAAAAATAAATGTAGCAGGACCGGGGAGATGGCTCAGTAGAATAAGCGTTTGCCTGGCAAGTGCAAGGGCCTGAGTTCAATCC
>NDGN011316049.1:0-11045 GCA_002564285.1 Tympanoctomys barrerae | reverse complement strand
ACAGCACTGTCAGAACCGCACGGTGAGGCCCGACTCTGAAATCAGAGGGGCTGACCTGGCGCTCTGGTCTGCCCCTTCCTGGCTGTGTGATGCTGGGTAAAGCCAGCCTCTGAGCCTCAGTTTTCTCTTCGGGGCAGAGGAAGGGCTGATTGTCCACCACACAGAGCTGTTAAAATCCCCTTGGCCCTTTGCATTCTGAAGCAAAGCAGCACAGGGGAGGCCTTTGTTCTTCCTGTCATCAGAGCCAAGCCTTACAAAGGACAGGTGATCAATCCCCGATGCCACAGAAAAAGGACAGGTGGGGGGACCCATCGCTTCTCTAAGGGTTGAGGCAGGATTCCCCCGGGAGGGACGCGCGGGCCTCCGCACTGCGCACCAGGGGAGGGAATTCTTTCCACTCCAGCGGTCACTTCCGCCGGCTCAGGCGCTCGGCTCAGCTCTGTGGAAGCACAGCTCGGGGCAGCATTCACTGCAGACAGCACAGTGACCCCTCTCCAAGCTTGAAATATAAATTGGATTTTGTGTTTATTCAGCTTGCAAACACTGGAAGGGGACCTGCTGCAGGCACCGCGGACTAACAGCTGGGATGCACGGAAGAGACAGATCCTGCCACCTGGCTGGCCAGGGCGGGTGTGCACATGGCCAGGTGGAAGCTGTCCTGGCACCCACTAGCCCACACTTGGGAGGGCAGGGCCAGGCGTGCCCGAGGAGAGCGGTTGGGGAAGAGGCTGCTGGGAACGGAGGGCCTGGCTCAGCCAAGTGTGTGCATCAGGAGCTGTGTCCACCAGGGTCCCCACACCTGGCATGATCTGTCTCTTTGTCAGCAGCAGGAAGGCAGGAGAGGATTTGGGCTGCTACACACCACCATCTATCTTCCCTTTCAAGCACGGTCTCCGTGGAGGCAAGAGGCCAATCGATAGGGCAGCAAGGAAAGGGCTGGGCCTGGAGGGACCCTGCGATCCCAAGCACAGTGCACAGCAGCCTGGGGAGAGCAGGCTCCGTGGATATTTCTGTTGCTGGCATCTGTGGAGTGCAGGTAAGATCTGCCCGACGTCGGGAGCAGGTGCGCATTTGCCTTGGGGTAGGAGAGGAAAGCCCAGGACTGCAGTCGGGAGGTGTGGGGCCCATAGCCAGGCTTCTCCGGCTCTGCTGGAAGCCCTCGCTGCCCCTGTGGCCTTCACAGGTATGCTTCTCTTCTGTACCTGCATGGGGAGCAGGGGCGGCCTCTGGGGCACGAGCAGAGACCATTGGTGCGGAGCTACCTCGCGGAGTGTGGGTTCCAGCTGCCCCGACAGGTTAGTTCTGTTTAGTGTTCCATGAACACCGAGACCCTAAGAACTCAGGAGGGAGGGGGCAGGCCGACCTGTCCTGAGATGTGGCCGCCGTGTCCACAAGGAGAAGCCCATCCTGCATGCAAGACTGCCCCACTCAGGACACAAACTGTGTGCCAACACAGGGGCATCCCGGCTGTCACCACCACCACTGCCTGCCTGCCCTGACCGCATGTAGGCACCCTGCCAGGGACAGAGGGCAGCACACAAGCCGCGTCTGCATGGTGGTGGGGCAGGTGGGGCCCGTGTTGTCAGGGGGTTGAAGCGCACACATTTCAGTTTCTTCCACTGAGGGAATTTCCCAGAGGCCGTGCTAAGAGGGCATGTCAATAGTAAGAGGAAATTAAATGACCTCCCGAGCAATCACAGGAGTATTCCGACATGCTCAGGGAAAGAAGGCAAAGTTTGCAGTTCCTTATTTGGAAGACACAGCCAAGAACCCACTGGGGTTCTCCCCAGAGCTCATGCCGGGGTCCCCATTGGAGCCTTCGAAGTTCCCAAGCTGGTCCTTGTGGCCTTACACCAGAATGGGGGCTGTGGGATCTGGCCACAGCAATAAGCAGCCCTGTTCTGGGGACAAGAAACTGCAACACCGCTCCGGCTGGCTCCTGCCCTGCCTGCAGCCTCACCCACAGACTTTCATCTTTAACCTAACCTTAAGGAAAAACGAGTTACTGAAGTCACAAACACACCCTGAGCCCCTTTTCATCACTATTTATGACCTAATGGATAACTATTGCTTCCAGAAAATCACAAGACAACTTCTAAGGCTATAAACAGGCAGAATCATGTATTCTAATAATAATAATAATAATAATAATAATAAAATGAGCTCTGGGGTCAGAGGGAAGGTCGAGCCCACCCTGCGCTGGCCAGCTCTGTGTTCGCACGCAAGCGAGTCCCTACTTCCCGCCCACTTTCGCCAGCTATCGCCATGCCTGCCTTAGATGGCCGTGCAGGTCCCGGCTGTGCCCATTACACGCTGCACCTGCAGCTGGGTGCTGAACAACCGCTGGTGGCAACTTATTATTTCAGTAATGCTGTAATGAGATCTATCTATCCTGGGCACGTGAAAATATTACCGCAAGTCCCTGGCAGCAACAAAAGTACTCTGGAAGAGCCGTTCCAGACTTAGGAAATAAAGTACCGGGTGAGTTGTTCTCTTAATTGATGCACCGACAGGTAGTAAAGCAAGCAATTACTGAGCAATTCGTGTTAGCTGTTAGTGCCCCACAGGGACAGCTCACCCTGGGCCTGGGCTGGGCTTCGGGACCCTGTGGTGGGGTTGTGCAGGTGCAGAGAGGTTGGGCCAAATTCTAAATACAGAACAGAAAAAGGAAGTGAACTGTCAGGCACAGGGGCAGCGTGGAGCCACCAGTCTACCAGCGTTGCCATAAGGACAGGCCGGGGTGGCTGTGAGCAGCAGGAGGAGCCCAGGCAGACGCTGAGCACTCTTGCTGAAGCCGGATTTCCCCAAGTTCAGATGGGCCTCGGACATTGAGGTGCTGGCGTGAAAGGTGCGCAGGCAAAGAGCACCTTCGTCACCAGTTAGAGGCGTAAAGTAGGGGTTGATAAAAGCTAGATTTGGGGCCAGCAAGATCGCTCGGGGGCCTAAAGCCCTGCTCGGGCAAGCTTAGGCAAGCGCAGGGACCGCTGCTCTGTCCCTGCTGTCACATGCTGTCCAGCCCTTTCTCCGGGGCAGGCTGAGTCGGGGCATAGTGGTGCATGCCCGTAAGCCCAGCACGGGGGAGGCTGAAAGCAGGAGGATCACTACGAGTTCGAGCTGTGTGGTGAGACCCTATAACAACCAAATACATTAACAACAACAACAGAAAGGTAAAAGCTAGATTTCCAAACCCAAGACAGCCCCTTTCCCGTGTTCCTTGGACTCCAGCGGAAGTGATAGCTGCTGGTCTTTCTTCTTACCTCACCCAAACCCACTGGCTCTGATTAGTCCAGATTTCACTTTGCGCCTGAAGGTTCTCTCTGTAATTGCTTTCGCTCCAGGGCACCGTGCACAAAGAGAAAAGCCCCTTCCCCCACCTGGCTTCGGCTGCGGCCCAGGGCCCTCTGGGGGCCTCTCCCCCACCCGCACCAGGGCCAGCGGCCGGCGAGGGGTCTGAGCGCCAGGAGATGCTGAGTCGACTTCAGGAGACTCGCCGCAGGACCCTTTGCAGATGAAGATGTCAAAAGGCAATCTGCAGCGAGAATGACAGTGTGATTAACCAGAATGAGGCCTAAGTCAGAGCGGCACGGACCGCTGGGAAATTAAGGCACCAATTTTCAGCGTCAAGATCCTGGGTGATAGGGCCCTCTGTCCTAGCAACAGCGCAGCCTTAACCTCCCCACCACAGCGAAAACTAATTTGGCGGCATTATCCACTCCAATATCTTTTAATCCAAAAAGTCTTTAAATAGAAAGTAAATACTCATGCATTCTTTTCCTAGATCTGCCTTTTGCCACTAATTGGGAAATCCTTAATGTGGCGAATTAAAAGGTTATTGCGTCTTAAGGCAAATTTCCTTCGTTTTCAATCTCAACGCAACTATGGGAGCCTCACAGGGGCGAAGAGAGATGAGCGGGGTTAGCATGAGCAGCGGCCACAGAGAAAGCGCTGGTGGCCGCCCTGGAACACCCTAGACCACCACACCACGCCACGTTCAGCTGCTCCTGCGTGTGTTCAGAGCCACCCAGGCAGCGCCGCCGCCTCCAGTACGATGTCACGTGGCAGGGTCACTAATTAGTTGTAATCACGAGGCCTCTGCCAGGCTCCTGTGTGCTCAAGAGGTTTGGCTGCGATAGCTTTATATTCAGAAATATAAGCATCACAGAACTTCAGCTGCCAGAGCTGCTCTTCAGACAAAATAAATCAGCGATTTCAACCATAATATTGAAATATTGAACTGTCAAAACATGCAGTTTATTTTTTGGAAAACAAGCAAAGACAAGACTGCTCTCAGTAAGCCTTATCCTCCAAGTACAGATTAAGCTGTGTTGGGCGCCTAAGCAACCTGCCTGTCCCCTGGGTGTGGCCCGTAGGCCAGCTCTCTGAGCCACTGGACACCTGGGAACTTTGCAAGGCCCCTGCACTGCTGAGCAGAGCGCTGTGCCCGGAGGGTGGGCAGCCCCCAAGCTTGGCACCAGCAGCAGAAAGGCGAGTGGCTCAGAGGTGGCAAAGCGGCCGTGGCCCATTCAGCAAGAGGTGGACCAAAAAGGCAGGGGGGAAATGGTGTTTAGAAACAGCTGGTAATCCAGGCATGGTGGCGCACACCTGTAATCCCAGCACTCGGGAGGCTGGGGCAGGAGGATTGTCATGAGGTTGAGACCAGCCTAGGCTACAAAGTGAGCTCAGTGCCAGTCTGAACTACACAGTGAGAGCCTGTCTCAAGGAGACAAAAAAAAAAAGCTGGTGACTTGCATCACCAAGAGCTTTTTGTTGTTAAATTTATTTCCAGTTTTTTGTTGCTGCTTTGTTTATTCGTCATAGCTGTTCCTAATTCAGATAATTTCCTATTGATCTGCATAAAAGCTACTGACTTTGTGTGGGATTCTGTTTCCTGCAACTTTGCTGCACTTGTGTATTCGTTCTAATGGGTTTTTTGGCAATGCCTTTAGGGATGTCCATATATAAGACTACATCATCCGTACGCAGTGGCAGGCCGGCCCCTCGTCTCCAAGCCGGGTGCCCTTTGGGTAGTTCTCTCTCCAGCCCACTTGCCCAGGTGAGGACTTGCAATCTGTGCTGAACAACAGAGGCGAACGTGGGCCTCCTGACTTCTTCGGGAAGCTGTGGAGAGGCCTTCAGGCATCCTCCTTCAGCATTACCTGGAGTTCGGCTCATTGTACGTGGCTGTATCATGCTGAAACGTGTTCCTTACACCCCTCACGCCCTTGCAATCTTTATCATGAGAGGATCCTGAGTTTTAACAGACCCCACGTGTATCACTGAGCAGAGCACACGTGTCCTCTATCCCTCCGTGGCTGTGGAGTGTGGGGCTCACGGACCCACAAAGGGTGGGCCCTCCCGTATCCCAGAGAGGGACCCCAAAGCAGGAGGGTACACTCCGTAGAGAGTGCTGTAGTCAATCATGGGGTAGGTGGAAAGGCAGCCACAGGCTCGTGAGGCAGAAGAGAAGCGCACACAGCGCATCCTGACTGGTAGCCAGCTGACTTTTGACAGCGATGCTAAGAATATCTGCTGGGGAAAGGACAGTTCTTCACTAACAGCGCAGGGGGATTCAGGCAGCCACACGCAGAGGAGTGAAAACAGACCTCGATCTCACGGCCGCTCAACATGAACTCAGATGGGTTAAAGCCGAGATGGAGGACCTGGAATACGGAGCTGCTGGACCGAAGCCCGAGGGCACTGCTTCAGGACGAGACCTCCTAGACACAGGAAGCAGGACAAAAATAGACAACTGGCACTGCGACAAGCTAGAGCGCTTCTGCCCAGCAAGGGAAACAGCTGAGTGAAGCGGCTGCGCACAGCCGGGCGAAGCGCCCGTGCCGCATCGGAGGGAGGGCTCACCCCACAGCGCGCCGGACCTCGCAGGCCCGGGTCCCCCAAAGCAAACGCAAAGCCCAGTGTTAGGCGAAGTAGTTCAGACACACGGGGCTAAGCAGCCCGCCGCTCCTCTTACATGAAAATGCCAAGGGTGAGAAAATTAAACATTAAAATAAAAAACGGAAATGGAGAAAGAACTTTGGCAAAAGGAAGAAGGAGCGAGAGCCAGAAGGAGGGGCAGGTGGGGGAGGGAGAGAAGAGCGCAGATGCGTTCTGAGCGCCGCCAGCGCCACACGAGGAAGGCCAGCACTATGTGCTGCAAACAGGGGCTGATAAACATTAGGACAGGCTTAGATCCAAAAGGACGCTTCTCAGAGGAAAACATGCAAATGGCCAGCAGTTGTGTGAAAAATGCCCAGCGTCCCCAGTCATGAGGAAAACAGGGCCCGCGTCACCCTGAGCCGTCCCTGACCTCCGGGAAGGACGGCTATGCCCAGAAAGGCCGAGGAGCAGCGCGGGCGAGAGTCCTGGGTACAGGCGCTGGTCGGCGCGCACTGCTGAGGGGAGGTGGATTAGCCAGCCACGAGATTAGCATCTCTTCGGAAACCCATGTGGAGAGGCCTCAAAAATCCCCGACCAGAGCTATGGTACGCTGCCGTAGGTCCAGCACAGACCGTGTGTCCGGAATCAGTCGGTGGAAAGGTCCCGTGCACGCCCACGCTCGCCGCAGCGGTGCCTGCAGAGCGAAGACAGGAGAGCAGCCTCAGGGCCAGCAGCCGGGGGCAGGAGGGGACATGAGGTGTGGCGAAGCTCGGCTCAAAGCCCCGCTCCTGGCCCCGTGCGCCAGCAGAAGCCCGATAGGCAGGGACGAGCCAGGCACGGCGGGGAAGCGCTGCTGACCGGCTCAGATGGGAACGCTGGCCTAGAGAAGGCGCACCGTGCCCAGGCGAGGCTGGAGGGGAGGGCAGGGAGGTGGGCGCTGGGCTCCGAGCCTCGGGACCGGCTGCCTGGAAACCATGGCGACCTGCAAAGGATCCCGCGCTACAGGAAAAGCACACTGCCAAGAGCCCCTCAGAGCCCCTCACTTACCCGTGGCTCTTGCTGCTTCCTGCAGCGGCTCTGGAGACGCTTTCCTGAGGGTCTTCAGTCGTGCTGTGGCTGCGGCATGTCCCACACCCATTCAGGACACAGGCCTTCCTTAGTCGGGGGACTTGGGGAAGAGCACAGGTAGCACAGTGCCCGACGCAGTGAACTGCGCGGGGCGGGCACACAGGCGTGGTTTCCTTTACAGAAAGTGATGTAACCTCACAACCTCATTGTCCCCTGCTTTTTAGGAAAGAAGGAGTTTCATCCTGCACGCCTCTCTTTGCGGCCCGGGAAAGCACAGGATTCCTCGAAGCGAGCCTGTCTCCTCTCCCCACACAAGGGCCACGGTTCCCCTCGGAGACCCCTGGATTGCAGGGAGCAGCTCTATACTCCACGGGCCACGGGAAGCTGAGGGCCTGGCTCCGACACCGCTGCAAAACCTCAGGGTTTTGGACAAGGAGGCCAGTACCAGCCCGAGGTTGGCATCACCACGGCGGCACCGCCATCACACATACGTGCTCGCCCACCAGCCTGTTCCTTCCAGACAGCAGCCATCTCTGTCCCCCACAGCTGCATGTACCAGGGTCCAAGGACACCCTCTGTCCCAGGCCATCTGCAGTAAAAGTCAGTGCACCTGGCCCTTGGCCTCCTGCCAGGCTGGGCCACCCTGGCTCCCCGCCCACCACTCCTGACACTCCCAGCGTCACACACATCCCTTCATCCTGCAGGGGACACTTTCCAGGTGTCCACCACTGTCCTTCCTTTCTCCTCAACTCCTCCAGTCTCACAGGGGAGGCGTGGTGGGGAGGTCCATGCCCAGACCCAGACTGCCTGGGCTGAAGCTGGCGCCTGTCCTCTAGTGAGCGGCACTGCTGGGCTTCCCAGTGTCACATGAGTGCCTTCACGTAACCAATGCCGGATGGCTCACTGTATGTGTTGACCTGACTGGGCTGAGGGTTGCTTAGGTCACCAGCACTCCATCACTCTGGGAGGCGTTTCCAGAAAACGTTAGTGCCAGAGCAGTGGGCGGGTGAGGGAACTCCACTGAGCCTCCAGTCCTCAGGGCCTAGACGCAGCAGAGCGGTTCAGGAAGAGAGACACCCAGAACAGTCACCTTTCCCACCCCTCAGACATCACTTCGAACCTGGGCACTTCCTCCAGGAGGGTCACAGCCTCCTGGCCCACTGGCTCTGGGCTCACTGTACCAGCTTTTGAGGTCCCCAGCACAGAGGTGGCAGGTCAGGCTCTGCTCAGCCTCCAGACAGCCACAGGCCAGCTCTCATGATGGCTTTGCTTACCCATATGTACACACGTATGTCTCTGTGTGTTCTGCTCTACTTCTCTGGAGAACTGTGGTGACTCCAGTGAAAACTACTGGCCCTGGCTGCTTGCGACCGAGGCCTGGCGACTCACCCAGGGAAGGTTAGCTCGCTCTGTGGCTCTGATCCCTGCTCCCTCAGTGGGTGCTGAGGGGTTGGCATCCAGCTCTGGGCAACCAGAGTGATTCTGCTGGGAAGACCCAGGCTCAGGTGTTGGGGTGGGCGGAGCTTCCACATCAGCGGACCGAATCTTTCAGCACGCGTTGCTGGGCCCAGTGACAGTCTGCAGGCAAGAAACCACCAAGCCGTTCTCCCTGCGATGCACGCTGGCCCTGCTGCCCTATGTCTGTGCCCGCCCTGGCCATTGGCCTTCCACACGTGCAGTACGAGGTCCCTACCGTGTTACCCTCCGTTCCCCTGATGACAGAGGACAAGGGGAAGCTGTGAGACTTCCCCTTGGAGGGTTCTGGTTGGATGTTTTGCCCTATTTTTATTTGCATTTTTTTCTTCCTAATTTTTATGAATTCTCTGCTTCCTGAATGAAAGTATTTTGTGAAGTCTATGATTTGTAAATCTCCCTCCTAGTTTGTGGCTAAACTTTTTTATTCTATAACAGTATCTTTCAAAGAGTGGATGCTTTATTTTTTATATTAATTTTACTGAGAAAGAAGTAGCAATGAGACAGTTTCAAAACAGGTTAGTAGGACAGTTACAATAATTAATACATTCCATATTGTTGTCTGTAGTAGTTATTCATAGTACAAGATGCAGACATGATATCTCATCTAAGCATTATTAGTTCAACACTTTCTTCTCATTGCTTTAAATGTTCAACCAGTCCTGTGCATCCACTTGTGATTTTACAGACAGGGCGCTTGGTACCGTACCTAGGGAAGCTTTGGAAGGAGAGACCCAAGGTCATAACAGTCTTACAAGGCTTTTCTCTAAAAGATTTTGTTTCTGGGCTTATGTTCAGGGCCGCAGTTCTTTGTGAGGGTGTGTGTGTGCGGCAAGGCCTCTTGTCCACCACAGAGAGACCCAAGTGTCCTAGCAGCATTATTGAGAAGAATTGTTCTCCGCCAGGTGGCCCATGGACACTGTCACACACAGCACCTCCGGGCTCCCTACCAGGAGACAGATGCAGCTGGCGTGGGCTGCATCAGACTGGGTGGAGGGGCTTGGAGGGGGCGGTGGGTGAGGAGGGCTGAACTGAGAAAGTCCTTGGCGAGGTGGGGTGGGGCGCCACCTATTTTATGTTGAGTTTTAAAGTCACAGAGGTTAAACAAATAACTTTCCTGCAGGAAGCCAGCCTGGCCTTAGCCTATGGATCTGTCTTTAGGAACCAGTTGCTTCCTGTTTCAGCTGGGTTTTGGCGTCTGAATTGCACAGAAGCAGGCCAGGTGGAGCCTTTAAAGGACAATCTCCTTCCAAAGCTCGGCTCCATCTGGCTGAACCACTCGCAGTGGCCATTGCCACTTTTTTTTTTTTTTTATTTAAGAAAGGAATTCTCAAAGCTTTTGGATGAATTCAGCCCTCCTCATGGCCCATGTGGCTTTATGGTGACAGTGACCCAGTGCCCTGAGTCCCTTGCAGCAGCAGCTGCTGCCCCGACAAGGATGCCCTCACCTCCGTGTGCCCTGCTGTCTTGGGTGGCCCTGTGGAATTAAGCTCGAAGCCTGCGCTGGGTCAGCCTTCCTTGTAGCAACTGGCGGGTAGTAGAAGACACCCTGGGCTCCGCCCATCCTGTGAGGACGTGTTTTTGGAAGAGCGTCCAGCTCGGTACACTCTGCTGCGTGAGCCCCAAGGGTGGGCTCATCGGTCCCCAGTCCTGTCAGTGTGTGCACCTCTGTACAAGGAGGTGCAGAGGGATGTGTGACACGAGCGTGGCCCAGCTGTCACTGGAGAGGCTGCGGCTCAGTGCAGAGGGTGCCCCCGCCGCCATCTACCTCCCTTCCAAATGCCCACCCCGGCCATCCCGCCCTGCCCACGTCCAGGACAAGACTGCTGTTGGAGCTTGTGGAGAAGGGCGGCTCTGTGGGGCCACACAGGGGCTCCAAGGGGACCGTCAGGGCAAAGGTCATGTCTGGGCTGTACCGGAGGGCAGAGGCCGCCATCGGAGGAAGATTTCCCATTGATGAACAAGTGCATCACGCTGAGGGCCGGCCAAATAGCTCAGTGGATTAAAGCACCTGCAAGCAGGCTCAGGGGCTGCAGGTTCAATCCTTGGACCTGCCGTGCCAGCCCCGCCCACGGGGTGCACTGTGACAGCAACTGAGACTGGGCGTGGTGTCGTGTGCCTGTAATCCCAGCTCTTGGGAGCCTGTCAGCAGGAGAACTCACTACGAGTCCGATCTTGTAGTGAGACCCTGAACATCCTGTAGACCCTTCCTTAAAAATATAGAAAATAAATATTAGAAAAAAAAAGTGCGTCCTACAAAGCCCCCCTCAGATGGGGACACCTGCCCTGGGAGAGCTCTCCTGTCAGTTACAAGCCTCGTCAGTGGGCAGAAGGAGCAGAGAACGCAACTCAGCAGTGGGGCCAGAGGGTGAGGACAGCCTCCCGCCACAGGCTCCTGCAGGCTGCTGTCCCTTCCACCCTCACATGCTGCATGCATCGCCAGGTACCTGAGGGCTTCTCCCTCATTTGGAACCGGCGGGAGCTGAGAAGTCCGTGGTCACCCACCAGGTAGCTGCCTGGTCCTGGCCAGCAGGCTGTGTCTGAAGGAGAGGCTACTTTCATGTCAGGGCTCTGAGCCAGTGGTGCAGAGGGAGGGCAAAAGGAAGGGAGGGAGGGAAGAGAGTGAG
>NDGN011316042.1:6625-20909 GCA_002564285.1 Tympanoctomys barrerae | reverse complement strand
TCAGGCCCTTGCACTTGCCAGGGAAGCGCTTACTCCACTGAGCCATCTCCCCGGCCCCTATCTTTTCTTTTTTAAACAATTTTCGGGTTTTTTGGTACCAGTAATCCAGCTAGGGCCTGGCACTTGCCAGGCAGGCACTGTGCTGCTGAGCTACATCCCCAGCCCTCTTTTTTATTCTTTTATTTTCTGTTTTGGAATTTGTTTATTTATTTTTTTCTTTATATATTTAGTACAAGATCTATAAGGTCTCACTACACAGATTGCATTCATAGCGATCCTCCTGTTTTCAGCCTCCCAAGCACTGGGATTACAGGTGCACAGCACCACTCCTAATCTCAATCACCGTCTCAGGGTACCATGGGGACAGGGCTGGCCCAGAAGGTGCTTTAGTCCACTGAGCTATTTGGCTGGCCCCTGGAACTTATTTATTTTTAAAACAGGGTCTTCCTGTGTAGCCCAAGCTGGCCTCAAATCCAAGTGATCCTCCTGCTTCAGCCTCCCAGAGTGCTGGGATGACAGGTGTATGCCACCACCCTGGTTGAGATTTTCATTATTATTTCAGTAAAGTCTTTCAGAGCTGTGTTTTAGGCTTCCAGATTCACCCAGGCCAGGACACTCCCACTCGATCCCCAAAGAGCTCAAGCAGGTTTGGGGGATTCACGGGGCACGTGGGTGGGACCTGAGGATTGCAGGGGAGAAGTGGGCTGAGAAGCAAGAGTGGGGTCGGCGGCTCACCGATGTCCCAGAGCAGGGGGTCGTTGGCCTCCATCTCCCGGCGTCCAATGACGTACCAGACGCAAGCCATCCAGTGGGCCAGGAGCGCAAACGCCGACATGAGCAGCGCGAGCACCACCGCGCTGCACTGTGAGTACCGCTCCAGTTTCTGCAGCAACCGCAGGAGCCGCAGCAGCCGCACCGTCTTCAGGAGGTGCACGAGCGAGGTCTGTGGAAGGAGAGGAATCAGCGAGCAAGCACCTGGGCACACGGCCTGTGCCCAGGCGGGGAGAAACTCCCTGCCATCCTGAGAACCTGGGAGAGGTGGGGGAGGAGGAGGACAGGGAGAGTGGCGCTAACGGAGCATCATCCCTGATCCTTGGGAAAACCGACGCCTGGGTCCAGCTTTCAGCTGTGCTCCAGTAGGTGGCTGGGGCGGGGCGGCGGGGGGGGGGGGGACGGTCACAGCCACAGTGCCCTTCGGGATGCTCTGCCTCATGGTCTTTCGGGACAGTGCAGTAGCCGGAGCGGGGAGGGAGGCAGAAAGGGGAGCGAGGGCAAGAGCTGTGGGAAGCGCGGTGGGGACCCTTCCTGTGTGGGCCACAACAGCGGGAGGTGGCGCTAGGGCTGCAGGGGTGCCAGCAGGCCTTTGGGTAGGCACTGTAACTCGCCCGAGGGTCACAGGTGAACGCTTTGGGGTGCTCTTCTGAGGAGACAACCCAGAAGTGCTCCGTCACTGAGCTACATCTCCAGCCCTTTTTATTCTTGGAAACAGGAGCTTGCTAAGGCATTGCTCGGCTAGGCCTGGAACATGGGGCGCTCCTGACTCGGCCTGCTTCAGGGCTGGGCAACACTGGCTAATAGGGCTGCACCCGCGAAGCATGCTAGGAAAGGGTTTTAACACCAGTTTACATCCCCAGTTCAGAGGCTGCTACTTTCATTGTGATTATTATTATTTGTTGTTATTGTTTGAGATAGGGCCTCTCCATGGAGCCCAGGCTGGCCTTGATCTCAGCAGTCCTCCTGCCTCAGCCTCCCAAGTGTTGGGATGACCTGCGAGTACCACCATGCCTAGCTCTATGGTCATGCTTCAGTTAGCCCTTCCGGTTTGAAGAGGAGAGCAAGTGGGAGCTCCCCAAGGTCCTGAGGCCACGCTGCTCCTGCCCTCACGCTGCTCCTGACCTGCTTGTGCTCAATCTTCACATTTTGGGTGAAAACTAGTCAGGAGGTGGCCTTGCTTCCCCTCATGACCTGGGCCTGCCTCGGCCCCCAGGTCACCTGGCTGGCTCCAAACCCAAGCCCTGCAGGGTGTCCTCAGCACCCTGCCCCCACGTCCCACACCTTCATAACACTCCTGTCACTCTTCTCGGGCTGTAAGGGCTGGCCCAGCTCCTTGGAGTCCACACTGTCAGTGCCCCACCTTGCTGCCACGGCCCTGCCTATCTCGGACTACCCGGAAGGCAGGTGACAGCTGGACCAGGAATCCGGGACCTGACTCCAGTCCGCTAGCCCTTGCTGACCATGTGATCTCTGGCACAGTTTCGCCTCTCTGAGCCTCTGGGTTGACTCTGAAGCAGAAGACCTGAGACTTTCCTGAAGAAAGTGGGAAAGGACGGAGGGTACCCTACCATGGTGTGTCCCCAGGGCCAGCGATGCAGATGCTGCCTGTGAGGAGGGCGGGGATGGTGGCATTAGACAGATGCTGCATGGGGGTCCCCAGGGATGGTGGACACCTGGGGGGCCGCCGGGCAGCCCCATACATGCGCACGTGTGCAAGAGCGTGCACACATGTGTGCACAGCCAGGAGAGGAGGCCCACAGCCGTTGGCGGCTAGTTAAATCGGGCTGCGTGTAGGTGGTTTCCTGCTATAGCCCAGTGCAGGGGGAGGCACCGGGGAAACTGCTCCCTGCCTCTCCCAGCAGCCGAGGGGGCCTGGGGACACAGGTGAGGCTGAGAGGGGCAGTGCCAGGTGGCCTGGGTGAGGGCCAGGTTCTGCTCCCCTCCTTGCCAATCCGCACACAGCCTGTCCTCCATGCCTGGCTCCCTGGGCTGCCCCACGGCCCCTCTCACTCCCGCCTGCTGAAGCCCATTACCTGCAGCCCCAGCCCTGCGCCTCTCACCCAGGCCGCCACTGCAACCCCTGCACACCGGGCTGCTTTAGCCCCCCAGGTTCCTGCCCTGTCACTTTTGCCAGTCACCTCCAAGGCTCACTCAGGCTCATGCCACGAACCTTGGCCCCAGCTGACACTCCGTGCGCCTCTGCGCTAGGGTCCTTCACCTGCAGAAGGGCTCGGAGAGTCCTCGTGCCTCCCTCTCACAGCGACCATGCCCACATAGGCCCGATGGATGGCTAAGTGCTCATCATTTGTTTGCTAAATAGAAATGTGAAAAGCGCCGCTCATCTGGCAACCGCCCAGGGCCGCCCCAGGAGCCAGAGTTAGCTTTCATTCGGCTCGGCTTCCCTCAACTCAAGGAGCTGGCTGAGCAGCGCCCACCCAGCCAGGGCCGTCAGGAGATGCGGAGACCTGTGGGTGAGGTCACTCACCACGGTGACGTTGAAGACATAGAGCAGATCGAAAGGCAGCGCGGCGATGAGATCCACGAAGAACCAGGTGGCCAGGTAGTGCAGGCCGATGGAGCGAGGGGCCGAGACCACCTGACCGGACTGGGACACGTAGGTGGTGCGGAAGTTCAGGATGATGTCTGGGGTGCGAGAGGCCATTCCTAGGGTGCGTGGCTGGCACCTGAGTGAGCTGGGGTGGCCCCAAAAGGGGACTTGGGCCAAGGGGCTAGGGCTGCAGGGAGCCTGGTTGGGGTGAGGGGAGGAGGCAGGCATGGCCGGGGGTTCCCAAGGCCCACCCACTGGGCAGTCTGTGCTCTGTGAGCTGGAGGTTCTGACCTAAGATGAAAAGCATCTCCACCACGATGTCACTGACAAGCGTGTGCCGGGACGCGACAGGGGTATCGTCATCACCCGAGAAGCAGACATTGTAGGGGACGGTGACTGCGACGTAGAGGGTGGCAAGGAGGATGAGGCCATCCCAGACAGCCTTGGGGACGCTGTAGTGGAGGAGGAGGCAGCGGGACCCCCCAACGGAGGCCACCTTGTATTCGGGCACTGATGGCTTTGGTTCAAACACGTTCTAAAGGGAGAGGGGTGGCGGTTGGGGACATTTGGGGGAAAGAGAGAGGAAGGGGTGTTGGGGAGAGGCAAGAGGCGAGCACTTCCAGGGTGGCTTGAGAGGAGACTGGAAACTGATGCTGGGCACTTCCTCCCCTCTGTTCGGCCCTCTCCGTACAGCCAAGATTCATGGTGGCCTTAGGACTGAGCCCCACATGGGCAGGGAGAGCCTGACAAAGCAGGCAGATTCCCTACCTGGAGGGGTCAATGGCTTCTCCCTCAAGCTCCCCTGGACTTTGGGGGCCTCAAGAGTGGTGGGGTATGTTGGGGAACAGGGAGTGAATGCAGCACACCCTTCTCTGTGGCCTAGCAGACCCCACAAAGGGTCTCCCCTGGCTTGGTCAGGCTCCTCCAAGGTGACACCCAGGATGAGATGCCAGGTCCAAGGTGGGCTTTCTCTCCAGGGCCAGAGCCACCTGGGATTTGAATTCCCACCCCAGGACACGACCCCTCTCTTGGTCAAGGGTAGGTGATATGCGTGCTGCTAGCACCCCAGTGGTGTCGCGTCACAAGGGAGCAGTTGGTTAACTAAGGAAGCAAGGGAGATGGCGACAGAGGCCGTGCGTGGCACGCATGGAGCAGAATGGCACTTGGAAGTGGGCGGGCAGAGGCACAAGGGCATGATGGAGACAGGACAGCCAGGAACCAGGGAGGCAGCCGGCAGCCAGGGCAGACAGGACGGAACTTACGTTGTTGGTCTTCATGCTTCCCTGGCCCCGACGACTGAAGTGGCTGGTCAGTCGGTGGAGGACGGTGCGGCTTTGCCTTTTGGAGGACCGAAGCTTGGAGCTGGTGCCCCTCCTACTAAGGGAATTTTCTGTGGGAGGAAGGATGGGCATAAGAGACCCCCTGGGGCCAGGTGGGTCTCTGGTGATGCTGGTCAAGGACTTCCAGCCCTTCCTGCCTCCCACAACTCGCAGTTACCATGGCTACTGTCCCCATGGACACCCGGGGGGCCAAGCCCAGGGCCTCCACTCTGAGTGATGTCCTTGAAGGAGAAGAGGAACAGCACGACCTCACCCATCTCATTCTTGATTGGCATCATGTCCAGGAGGCACCAAAAGGCTGAGCCTGTGGCATGGGGAAGACGGAGAGGGTGAGCTGTACCCTCCACGCAGCGGCTCTCCTCAAGACCCAGAGTCAGCGAGGAACCTGCTGCTCACCGTCTTTGCGGTAGAAGCAGATCTCAGTCCGGTGCTCCTGGTGGCCCTCCAGGGCTTTGTGCAGCCGCTGCAGTGCCGGCTCGCTGGTCTCTGGGCCATAGAGGAAGCGGCAGCTACAGGTCTTCTGCATGACCTCAGTGCGGCTGTAACCGGTGAGCTCGCAGAAGCCGTCGGAGCAATACACGACAGGGAAGCCCCGCGGGCCTTGCGCATTGGCCAGCAGGAAGTTGCTGTCTGTGGGGGAAGAGGTCAGGCTCAGAGCTGGTCTAGGAGAGGAGCGTGCTCCTGGGGTGCAGCGGCTCCCTAAGTGGTGTCACAGAACCAGCAGCTTGCCCTAACGACATATTCAATAAGGATAAGAGAGAGCAAAGGGACAAGAACCCAAGGGTGGCCGATAGCTAAGGCTGGCCGACTGAGGTGTTGGAGCGGAGCCCTACGAGGCCACGCAGGCCACCCCGCCATCAAGCTCCGGTCACACAGCACAGTGAGGAAGAGCCCTGGAACCTGCTGATCGATTACGGGCTGGGACGCTGGGCAAGTTCAGAACCTCAGTTTCCTTGTTGGCAAAGTGGGACACACAGCACCTGCGTGGTTGTGAAGGCTGCATCGTTCCCTTGGGAGAGCAAGTCCTTAGAGCTGCTCCAAACAGGTAGGAAGACCCCCCTTCTCTCAGCTTTGGGGCCATGTGCATAGCCATTGTCCTATGACAGGGACCAGGGCAAGGATTCTGATGGCTTCACATCCTTTAATTTTCCAAACTCACACATTTCCTTAGCGTGGGGGAAAGACAGCTGAGCAGGATCCTCACGCCTGTCTTCCAGGAAAGGTCCCCCTTTTAACATTCCTCTAGCTGTTCCCAGGGATCTGGTCCCAGGGCTGGACATTGGGCTGGTAGGGCAGTGAGGGTGGGCACCAGCAACCCCAGCGGCAGAACTGGGCTGGCTTCCTGGGCCCCAGTGGAGGGAGTTTGTGGGTTATTTGGGGACAGTCTTAGTTGAGAGATGGGGCCCAAGACAGACCTGCGCTGGGGCTTAGGAAAGGCGACAGTCAGGGCTGTGGGGTGGCTGATGGGGCCACAGGGTGCCTAGGAGGCCTTGGGCCCTGGGTGCCAGCTCCTTCTTCCATCCCAGGGCCTGTTGCCTCGGAGATGGGCGCTATGGAAACAGGGAGGTGTGTGGGGAAGGGGGAGGCGGAGAGGGCACTGGCGGCTCGTTTCCGCCCTCAGGTGTCGCTCCCCCTCCTGAGCCCCGTGAGGGTTCCCGAGAGGGCAGGGGAGCGCTGGAGCGCGGGGCTGGCAGGGAGGGGATGGCGGGAGGAGCAGGAAGGAGCGGCGCGGCTGTCCAAGGTGCTGATCGAGACGTGCGCTCCGGTGGGCGAGAGGGGGTTCCCTCCATCTCCGGGACACCACATACCCTCCCCTCCTGGGTCACAGGCGCGCCACTATTTGGGGATGCGTGGCCCTAATCCAAGTTGGAACCTGCCGCGGTCCGATCTGTTTCTTTTTCCAGAACGCAGGACTCTTGGAGTGGCCCCCAGAACGCCCCACCACTTCGTCCCGCCCCCGGCCTCCGAACGCTAAGCCGGTCACACCCCCTGCCGTCCTACTCGCGCTGGGCCCAGTCCCCTCGACTGGGGGTTCGGGTCCACAGCGGCCGCAGGACCCCTAGTCCTTGAGCCGCCCTCGCGCGGCCCGGCCCTCCCCACTTACGCGTGCCGTCAAAGCGGGTGGCGATGGTGTCCAGGAAGGTGTTCTGCGGGGCCAGCAAGCCCTTCATGACCGGCATGGCCCCGGGGCGAGGCTCCACAGCGAGCCGCGCGGCCGGGCCGGAGGGGGCGCCCCATGCGCTCGCCGCGCTGCCTCCGCTCACCGCGCCGCGCCCCGGGCTCTGAGCTCCCGGCGCCGCAGCGCCCGCTCCCCGCGGGTCGGGCTCTTCCCCCGGCGGCCCGCGCCGCCACGTGGCCCGGGCGGGAGGGGCAGCGCGCTACACTGCTCCGCGGCTCGCAGCCCGCAGGTGGGGCGGGGCTGGATCGCAGAACACGCCTCCTCCGGGGACGCCCACGCCCCCAAGCTGGTTTTGGGAGCGCCGGAGACTCACCCCTGCCTTTGGAGGCGGGGCTTTGACAGAACACACCCTCTTCCGGGACAGCCACGCCCGCACTCCCACCTGCTCGGGATATTGCAGCCCCGCCCTCTTGCTGGAGGGGCGGGGCTTTGTCCTGTGGACACGCCCTCTTCTCGAGGCCACGCCTCCGAGCGTGGTTCCCGGGCTTCCGCGCACGCGGCCCCGAACCCGGCTGGCATCTAGTTCACAGTGCCGCCTACCGGAGTTGGGGTGTCTCGTGGGAGGCCGGTGTCCTGCGCTCCCGGGGAGGTAGCGAGTGTTCCTAGGATGGGGCGTCCACCAGGGCTGGGACCCCAACCCCTGGAGAGTTCATCTAGCGCTTGTTTACCCATGTGCTCGCGGCACCCTGGCGTGCGCTGCTTCTGACAGGCTGGGGAATGAATGCGGCGGCTCGGAGGCTCCGGACCCCAGATTTGGGCCCTGCTGTGTGATTTAGCCTTTCCAATCTGGACAGAAGCTGACCTTCATCAGAGCCAGAGATGAATGAGTGCAGGCCCAGTCCCAGAGAGTGGGCGCCAAAGGTAGGCAGGAGCAGAAGGGCCCCTGTCACCCACCCTGTCCCCAGGTGGAGCCAGCCCTTAGCGAGGCTCGGGTTAAGCAGCGTGGCACTGTTTCCCGGGCCCACCATGAGCAGAAAGCTGCCGTGTTGCGTCCCGAGGCTGCTGGACACAGGCCCAGGTTGCAGAGATACCTTGGCATTGACGGGTTTGTCGCTGCACCCCACCCGTTTGTACTTTCAGAATCTAGCGGGCCTAGGCTCTGTGGCCAACGCCCTCTTTTATTAAGAACCCGACTTGAGGAGGGTGAGAGGTCCCCTGTTGGGATTTCTCCTCATCCTGGTGCATCGCCTCCCAGGACTCTATTTCCAAATTTGACCACGTGCTCAATGCTTAGTGCTGAGGCTGTGAGTCCCATGTAGGAATTTGGGGGGAACAGGCCTCTGTCTACAGCTGCATACCCCTCTCCTCCCCCATCCCGGGAACTTCCCCGAGTCCTTCCTGTTGGCCTGTGCCTGTTATCCCAGCAGAGAGTGGAAGATCTTAAATTTGAAGTCCTTCATACATTTAGGGGGACCCTGCCCCAAACTAAGATGAAAACACCTGGAGATGCCATGTTCCCCAAGGTTTAATCGCCAGTACTGAGAAAACAAAGGCAAGCTTTTTGCGTCTGCAGCGCGTGTGAGGTCCTGCTCCACGGCCCCATCTCAGACCACTGCCCCTTGCTGAGCACTGCGGGAGGTTCCCTGCTAAAGCTCAGGGCCTTGACCTTCCTTGGGCAGCCTGCCTCACTTCCGGGGTTGCAGGTGGGGAAGGAGGCTCTCCTGGTGCTGCTCGCTAGTCCATGTGCGAGCACTCCCGACTCTGCCCAGCTCCCGACTCTGCCCAACTCCCGCCAGCCCAGCCCACAGGGCAGAGACCAGTCGCACACACAGAGCCTCACGTTTATTGCCTCGTGTTAGTCACTGACACTGACGAGCAGGGTAGGTAGGGTGGATGAGGACCTGGACCCAGACCCCAGTGGGCCGCTATGGGCTGAGCCCCAGCTGCCCACCTGCACGGCGGCCCATGGTGAGGATGCCAGCTGCGTGGTTGCCGCCAGCCAGCAAGAGGCGCTGCAGCCGGCCCTGCAGCCCCTCGGTCCCCGGACGCCGCTTGCCCAGTGTGAGGATTCCGGCCGCGTGGTTCCCTGCTCCGTGCAACAGCTCGTACAGCCGGCATGAACAGGTCTTTTGGCGGCAGCAGTCTGGCAGGGCCTGCGCAGCTGCCCCAGGGGACAGCAGCGCGGGTGGCAGAAGCAGCAGAAGCAGCAGCGACACGGTGGCCCAGGAGACCTGGCAAGGGGGCGGCAGGGGCGCTGTGAGCCTGGAAGGGATCCTGACTGATCGCCGGCCCTGCGCCCCATCTGTCGTTCACGAAGGTCACTCCACTGCAGCTGCACCCCTGCTAGGACCCTAGGAGGTCTGCAGAGCGCCCCCTACAGGCAGGCCTTGGATACTGCTGGGCTCCTCTGCTCTCCGTTCCTTAAAGCTTCTGGCCCAGTTAAAGGCTGCCCCCACCTGACACAGACGCTGTGGCTGCCACCACTCGGAAACTTAAAGGAAGGCCCTTACTTAGTGTGCTTGTGTCTCCCCACTGTCTATCCTGCAGGCAAACACTGGAGGGGCCCCAGGCAATCTCTCTGTCTGCTGCCTGCAGGCCCCTTGGGACAAGGCTTCCACACCTGTGGACTGCACTGAGCAACTCCTGGGCAGGGCTGCTGGCAGGGCCTTGGGGACGGGAGGTGACTAGGAACTGCTCTTAAGAGAGCTAGCACAGCTGCTGTAAGCCACGGAGAGGCAGCAGTGGCCTCTCCTGTGGCCCCACCTGTGGGCCTGCGTCTTACCTTTGTGGGGGGCAGGCTCATGGTGTCTGGGCTGCCAGGTGTCTGCACAGCAGGGGTGTCGGTGCTCAGGAACCTCGTGGCTGTGACTGTGAGGCCACCAGGGCCTGGAGTTTATAGCGCACCAAGGATGGGGCAGGGGTAAGCAACCAGGTGCGTGCAGGGGCGAGACAAAGGCGCGCTAAGATTAGCATCCAGCAGGGCCGCGTCTCCAGGTCAGGGCCCAGGAATGGTGGTGCGGGTGGACGGAGCACCCCAGGCGCCCTCTCATTTGCCTGTCTGCTCCCTGGAGACTGGATGGTCTCTGGGCACTAATGAGGCCATCTTGCACCCAGGAATGCAAGTGCACAAAGGAGGCCGTGGCTGGGCGCTGGCATGGGACAATGGGGAGGAAGCAGTGGCCAATTAGGGCAGCCTGGAACCCACCTCCAAGGTGTGAAGTGTTTATACCAGGCCTCTCCCTCCCCCATCCCTTCTCCATGGAGACAGTCCCTGGTCCTAGTATGGCTTCTCTGCCCCTTCTGCCCTTTCCACAGAGTGACACTGTGGAACCTTGAATGTCCACTGCAGGTAGCGGGAGAAAAGGACACCAGAAGCCACTAGAAAGCATCTTCTGTGGGTCTGAGTCCCGTCAGGACGCTGCTCTGCATCCCCAGCAAGGAAGCTGTTTGTGGCCCCAGGCCAGGAGACAGACCAGCTGGGGCAGGGTGAGGACCTTGGGAACAGCTGTGCCCCCCTACAGTCTGCTGGGGACAGAGGTGAGACCCTGGGCTTGGGGGGGGTTGCCCCAAAGCCTTCGGTCACGCCTGCGCTTGGGGATGAGTCCAGCCTAGTGGGGGACACTGTGCACTCTGGGAGGACAGGGCACTGGGTGGGCAGGGCCCTCTAGGGGTTCCCCAGAGCAGACCTGAGCCACGTGCCAGGTGGAGGGTTACTGAGGCCTCCAGAGGACTGCAGAGGACACGTCAGCACCACTGCGCACCAGGACAACGCCACTCAGCCTTTATTCTCCAGCTCAGCCCTCCCTGAGCAGCATCACCCTGGGGAATTTCCCCACCCCAACACGTGGGCCAGGCCAGGGCTGCAGCTGAGGGACACGGGAGCCGTCAGTCCTGTGGAGAGTGCCCAGCAGTGTCCCTGCTGCTCCTTTTTGCTTGTCCCTCAGAATGGCCCAGTGAGGCAGAAGCAGGGCTGGCGTCAGTTGTTTTGGGTGACCTGGTGACCCAGGGCTTTTGGGGAGCAGGTTCAGGACAGCACCCTGCTGTGCAGGAGCTGGGCCAGGACCCTGTGCTTCAGGATGCGGGGCATGGCGGGAGGAGCCGTGGATGAGGGCCACGAGGCCAGGGTACCTCGGAGGGTGCCAAAGGCCCCACGGGCCACCAGGTGCACCTGGATGGGGCCCACACTGCCCCGGAAGCGCAGAGACTTGTAGTGCGGGGAGGCGTCCTGCAGGCAGAGGTCCAGCTGGGGACAGAGGCCACAGTGAGGCCTGCGCAGGCTGTGTTCAGGGTCCTATGTGTGTGCAGGGTGTGCCGCCTGCGCTGTGAGGCCCACCCACTCACCCTTCCTCCCAGGGCCCCACAGGGGGACTGTCCACTCTTGTCCCAGCCCCCAGGCAGCAGTCAGACCCCTCCAGCCTCTTACTTTGTCTCGATTTTCCTCTGACAGGTCCCTCAGCCCCCTCAGGTCCAGGAACACCTCATAGTGCGGGGCAGAGCCCTGGGAGGAACCTGTGGAGATCCCATGCCCGCCATTCCCTGAGAGGGAACCCTCTTCTTCCCCACGTTGTTTTGAGACAGGGTCTTGCTATGCTGTTTGGGCTGGCCTTAGACTCACTCTAAAGCCCAGCCTGGCCTTGAACTTGCTGAGATCCTCCTGCTTCAGCCTCCTGAGAACTGGGATGACAGGCACGCCCAGCTTGAGAGCCTCCCTCCTGAGATTCATGGGGAAGGGGCACCCTGGTGGATGTCACATGGAGGGGAGCCCCGAGTCTCAGCCTGCACCGATAGGGCAGGAGGAAAGTTGGCGGAGACTGGCAGGAAGGGGGGTGGACTCTGGTGAGGGGCCACAGAGGGGACCGAGGTGCAGGGGACTGAGGAGCGGTTGTCCTGGCCTGGGGTGAGGGTCATGGGGCAGCCAATCCACAGACAGGAGGTGGGGCCCAGGCGCTCACCCAGGATGCCGCTCTCCACGCAGCAGTGGTCCAGCAGCTGGGCGCCTGGCCACTGCGCTACTGCCCGGTGCAGGGCCTTGGAGAATAGGCGCTCGCAGGTGACCTCCCCTCGCACACTCAGGGTCTGGGCCTGCCTGGGAGGAGGACGGGGAGGTTCTGGGGCCCGTAGCCCAGGGCCCAGGGCCCAGCCCCTGGCCCCATGGTACCTACCTGTAGACAAATCTGACCAGTGGACACTGATTATGGGTGCCAACCACCAGGACCACATCACCCAGGCGGCACCTGAAAGGGCAGCATTGGAGGTGAGCTGGTCCCCTGTGCCCTTCAGGGCTGGGCGGGCAGGGCGGGTGGGCACCTGGTTAGGCAGGCACAGTCGGTGAGCACCAGCTCGTACTCCTCGCCCTGCTGGGCCTCTGCCAGGAGGACAGTGTGGCTGTCATCCTCCGGGGCGCCTTCTTTGGCCGGCAGCAGCTCGAGGAAGGGGACTCCAGGGGCCAGGAGGTAGATGCCCTGGGGCTGATCAGGCCATAGGCTCAGGGCCAGCGCCCCTGAGGGAGCAAGGCAGCATGCCTGTCACTTGAGGCTGCCAGTTCTTCTCCAGGCCTCACTCTGAGCCTGGCCCGCACCACTGTCCTCCCGTCCTCCCGGCCCCCAGCTGGTGGCCCACAGGGAGCAGAGCTGGGTATGAACAGGAGGGGAGCCCAGGGCAGATGAGAGGCATTGGTGGCCCCCAACCTCATGTCCCCACTGCCCTGCCAGGCATCTGCTGACCTCCAGTGGCTGCGAAAGCCGGAGAGAAGAAGGCGAGGCCTTGGCACCACAAGGCTCTGAGGGCAGCCACTGCCTCGGCCTGGCCACCAGCATCCAATGTCACCACCACCTGCAGCTGTGGCCACAGACGCAGGGCCAGACCCCGGGGCCCCTGCTCCAGGGCTGCCTGGAGTTCGGCTGCCCGTCCTGGGAGAGGGGCTCCCAAGTGCCCGGCAGCTATAGCCCTCGCCAGCTCTTGGCCATGGGCCTCCAGGCCTGTGAAGACATCCAGCAGCTCTGTGGCAGTCCCAGCTTCCAGGGCCCTGAGCCCCGGGGATCGCAGGGCAGCCATCAGCAGGGCCTGGGGGTCCTCAGCGCCAGGGGGACCTGCTAGGCCCAGGATGGGCCCCAGCCAGGGCAGCGGGCGTGGCCATGGGGAGGCGGGGGTCAGACGGGCTGTGGCCCCTGGCGCCAGCACAGCGGGGTAGGCCTTGCGGAGGGCTGCCAGGCCCAGTGTGGTGGCCTGGGGAGGACAGAGACTGTTGTCATCACCCGTGGGCTGGTGCAGAGGGGTCCCCAAAGGCCAGGCTCTCACCACAGGTTACCTGCAGGGCGGCCTCCCGGGGGAACTGGCTTGAGGTGGGGTGCTGCTCCTGCCGCCCACTTTCTTCCTCCTGGGCTTGACTAGTCGTGGTCAGAGGGAGGTGGTTCCGAAAGGTTCTCATGTCTGCAGGCCCCAGAGACACCGAAAACAACTCAGGCAGCCTCGGCTGGCCCCCCAGTTTCAAATGAGACTGTGAGACCCGCGAGAAAGGAACCTGAAGAGGCCTGGGGGGGGCGGGGATGGGGGACGAGCCCGGGTTCTGGAATCGGAGCTTTCTCAGCTTGTGTCCCCTGCCTGACCCCGATACACACCTGTGCTTCCCCTGGGACGTCCACGGGGACCTGGGGCTCCCCGCAGACACCATGCCAGGGCCTGCTGCTGGCTGCAGGAAGCGTGACGTGTGCTGTGTTCCAGCCTGTGCCGCTGCCAGGTGGCCACGCAGCCCAGGGTGCCCCAGGCCACACGCTGCTGGAGGCCCACGAGCCAGTCCAGGCTGGCTCCCGGGCATGCGCGTGGCGCCGCGGTGGGCAGCAGCAGCAGCAGCAGGGCCAGCAGCAGGAAGGGCGGCAGGAGCAGCAGGAGCCAGCACGGCATGGCCAGCAGCAGCTGCGGGACGGTGCCCGGGATCCCAGGACAGAGGCTGAGCGATGCCGGGACCCCTAGGGCAGAGGGCACCCCCACGAGGGAGCGGCACTGGCCTGGGTTCAAATCCTGCTGTGTTTCCGGTGCTCACACCCACATCTGAGCAGGCAAAGGACTGCACCCGCCCTGGCTCCGGGGAACCTGGCTGGCACACAGCAGCTGCCTAACCAGTGACACCGCTCCCTGGACGCCTGTGGCTTTGCTCGGCTTAGGGTCCTGGCTCTCCTGTCTCCGTCCCTCCCGCGTGGTGCCTGCCAACTTTGGGGTAACAGCACTTGCCACTTCCGGCTAGAAAGGTGGCTGGTGACTTTAAAGGGCAGGCCCTGTGGGGACATCCGGTGGGGGGGGTGCTCTTAAAGTGACAGGGGGCTGAAGGAGGACCTGCTGGGTTGGGAAGCTGGGCCGTGAATAGCGGTCTCCAAACCTGTAGAGTGAAGAGAAAGCTGGGCTTGGAAGCCGGCTGGCCGAGCGAGCTCCCTGCACGCTGGAGCGGATGCCGGCTCAACAGCGGCAGAGGTCACCTCAAAAGTTGTCTTGAATAAGGATTTTTTTTTT
>NDGN011316039.1:0-16820 GCA_002564285.1 Tympanoctomys barrerae | reverse complement strand
AGCACAGGGACCACGGTTCAATGCCAGCCAGCCTCGCCCCCTGGTGGGCTGAGCTGCCCCCCCACACACACACACAAATAAATAAAAATTAAAAAAAAAAAAAGACTTTAGGGTGGGCTCAGCAGTGCAGTGTTTGCCTAATATGCTTGTAGAAAAAAAAAAAAGACGAAAAGGTTCTATCGGGGCCAGGGTGATGGCTCAGTAGAATAAGTGCTTCCCTGGCAAGGGCAAAGTTCAATCGCCGGTTCCGCAAAAAAAAAAAAAAGAATGAAGAAAAAGGTTCTATCGAATTTCGCTCCTCAAGAGGTCACTAGTAACCACGAAAGAGAGAATTTTGGTGGCTTTGTGGGAGTGGAAGCCAGATTGCAGTGGGCTGCTAAACCCAACACGAGGTGCACAAGAGAAGACAGCAAACGTGGACCCCTGCTGGCAGAAGCCTGGGCGGAGGCGGGAGTGACAGCGTCATCCCCCTCAAAGGCCAACTTCATCTCTTGGAGAAAACTGGTGAAGAGGATTAGGGAAATCTGGCGGCCCTCAGAACGTGCCAGGGAAGCAAGCTGAGAACGGGAGGGCCCTCACATCCTTCACGCTGCCAAATCGCTAAATGAAAACTCACTGAGCTTGCCTCCCGCCTATTCCAGTTCCTTAAGCAAGTGATCTTTCCTTACGCCAAATCTGACCCTGTGACGCTTCCAGAAACACGCCAGGCAGCAGCTCTCCCTCATTCTTGCCGCACACGGGGAATCACTGAGTCACTCACAAGCCGTTGGACCAATCACAAGCACCCTGGCAGAGCTGAGCTTCCCGTAGATGCAGCAATGGGTTTCACTAAGGAGTATCCCACTGACCTCTCGAGCCAACCAATGGAATCTGCTAGCTCATCCCTTCCCTTTCTCTCCAGCTGCGCTGATATTTTTAGGTAATTGTACTCCCAAGAGGAATCAAAGGCAGCCTCGAGACAACAGTATTTTTAAAGTTAGGTGGTGGCACAGCTGTCTCCTAGCGACTAGGTGACCTAGCGAGATGTGGCTGGATGTGGCTGGATGTGGCGTAGTGGAAAGAGCGCACCGGATTCCTTTTCCAGGGACATTATCTTGATTTTTCCTTTATCTGGTTAACCTCCCTGAGCTTTTAGCTCGGATGGGATTGCAGATACTTCTAATCTAAAAAGTATTGTGAGAATCAAGTGAGAAATTAATTGAATTGTAAAGCCTTACATAAGCGCTAGTTACAGTTTTGAGGTCCTAACAAAGTAGAAGCTCGATGCCATGAAACCAACAAATTGCATTTGTTATTTCAAACGATAAAAAACTCCAAGGCAATACTACTTCTTGAAGTTTTTTCTCTCAAAGAACTTCGGTCTGCCCCTGGCTCTTCCGGCATGCTTAAGACGACTATAAGCGAAAGCCCGCCTCCCTAGCCTCTAAGCCACGCCCCCTTCGGCGCAAACTCCTATCGCGTAAGGCCTTTGGACACTGATTGACACCTTTAGTCACCAATAAGAAGTAAAATTCTGGTCAACGTCCGGTGAGGGGAAGGACTTCCTTGCTGGTTGCTAAGACACTCTTGTTTGCTTCTTGACAACCCTGGCGGGGGTGCTCTGGCTTCAGCCCCGGCTCCGGCCCCCGCGGGAGCAGGTGAGGCCCCGGGGCGCGGCGGGCAGCCAGGAGGGGAGGGCCGGTCTGGAGGGAGGGCGGGAGGCAACCCGGCGAGGGCGAGGCCTCGCCCACCGCCGAGGCCCCACCTCAGTCTCCAGTCTGCTGTTCCCGTCCCAGGACCTCCCCCCGACTAACCCTACTTGGGGACTTGCGAGGTGATAGATTCGCCTTTGAGACGGCAGGGCCTCCTCTCCTCCACGAGGCCCTGTCCAGTTATGTGCCTCCCACATCTTCCCGGATCCGACACCCCCAGTTCCTCGCACCCCCACCTTCGCATAGTAAGCCCGCCTCCCGAGACTTGAGTGGCGGTCGCCCTCGCCTCCGCCCGGACCACTTAGCTTAGAGAGTTGGAGACTACTGGGACATCAGACTGATTATTTCCCTTTTGGGGCCTCAGTGACCCCTCCTGTAAAGAAGTTGGTTTGGGTGATGTATAAGGCCTCTTTGATTCTGACCCTCTAAGGTGTTATTCTTTGACCCAACTATTGGCTTTCTGGAGGATGTGCTCTCCGTGATGAGAATTGTGTGTAACGCAAAGAACCTGGCAAATCTAATTTGAATTTCCACTTGCAGGCCTTCACAAGTCTGTAGTCAATAGTTCGTTACTTCCTTTGTCTCTCTCTTCCCCACAGTATCTCCCTCTGGTCAGCTGTTATTTCTCTACTTGACCCCCAGAGCCCAATCTCCAGCTTTGATCTTTTGCCTGTATTTTTTGAGGGGAGGGTAGGAGGCCAGAAGTGACTGATAGAGTGATGTGATCGTGGGCCCTAATAGCTGTCCTCCTGTCCCTGGCAGACACAGTCAGTGATTTCCTGCTTCTGACTGAATACCTCCATTTGCACACCTCACCAGCAACTTGAGACTCAGTAGTTCTAAAGTCAAAGTGGCCTGCTTCTCTGCCCATCTGCGCTCCCTGGGTTCCCCTGCCTACATCCTTTCCTTCCTAGAGGTACCACCTAGATTCAAGTATTCGATGCCTGTCGCCTGGGCCATTACCCTACCTCCCCAACCACTGTCTGTACCTTGTCTCTTCTATCAACCCAGTCCACCAGAATATACACTTGCACCAACAACCGCCAAGAAAGCTCCACAGGCTTCCCATTCAAAAAGAAAAAAAAAACCTACTTAAGCCTGGGTTTTCAGGTCCTCTTGCATTTCTACAACCCAGACCCAGCCTTTTACCTAGCTTTCTTTGTCCTTCCTTGGCCAAATTCTATCCTCCAGCCAAATTGAACTGTTGGACATTCCAAGAAGATGCCTTGAGCTTTCTACCTCAAGAACACTGCACCTTCCTATCTGGAATGTTGCCTCGCCTGCCTGCCTGCCTGCCTGCCTGCCCGCCCACCTGCCTGCCTGCTTGCCTGCCTGCCTGGACTCCCACTTATCTTTCAAGCCTAATTCCATGCTGCTCCTGCCACCAAGCTTCCCTTGATGTCCTCTTCCCCATACCCTTCCAGAATTCTCTTCCCTCGTGCTCTCCGTCTGACACTTCCCATTTGATGCTAGCTAGCACAGCTCCTGTGTCCTTGTGTTGGGCTCCATTTGAACTGTAAGCTCCTTAGACAGGGCCTGTTCCTTAGCACAAAGCAGGTGAGAGGCATCATCTCTGAAGTCATAGATATGCGGGATTGAATCCTGCCCAGCTTTATCAGAGCTGTTTACCTGGAGAATGGAAAGTCGCTTTTCTTTTCTCAGCCTGTGTGGACATCATTAAAATAAGGATAACAGGGCCTGTCTGACAGTCACTGGGTGATAAACAAGACCCTGTGTGTGAAGCGCCCCTCCTGGGGTCTGGCCCAGGATCAGTGCTCCCTGAGTATTGTTGGATGGCTTTACTAGGTCCTGTTCCTTGCCAGGGGACAAATAAAATATAATTTAATTACAGTTTGGATGTTTTACTTTGGGCCTTTTGCTGTGTGCCAGACCCTCAACTCTGTGCCCTGGGCCACGTAGAGGAGATGAGATGAAGTCCCTCCATCCCAGGGAATTGTCTAGATTTATGCATGACTCACAGTGAGGTCCTGATTGGTTGTGAGATGTTGCTGGCAGTTAGCAATCAAGAATAGGTCTTTAAGATATAAATCAGTGCTGAGTCCAGGCTGTCTGTGCTAGTGTCATCCTTGTCCCTTCCATCCAGATCTGCTCTGTTGAGTGGGAAAGAAGCAGGTGGAGGCTGTGTAACCCGGTCTCTCAGTAAACAGCCGCTCCTGCAGAGCTGACGGCTGACATAGCTGTAACTTTCTGTTAGGCTTCTGTCTCGACAAAAGGGTTTGGCATTTCATCCAAACTTGATATGTTCATGTGGGTGTACCACGTGAGTCAGCCTTTATCATGTGGTGCTGAACAAAGCAAATGAAATTGGCAATCTAGATGAGTGGACGAATTCTCTTCACTCTCCAACCTTTCTCCCCTTGCTTCCATCCCTGCCTTTGTCCCTTCTCCCTATGGTCTGTGGCATGTCACTTTTTTGCCGAACCTCAGTGAAATAACAAACTGTTCTAGTCAATAAGAACTGTGTTCGAAAAGCGAAACAGAACAAAGCAGCCTTTGTGTGTCTGTGTGGGAGTGGTAACTGTCTTTTCTTGAGAATGGCTAGCCTTTATTCAGCAATTCTCTCCCTGTTACTTTTACACTTTGCTCTTTTGTAGCAGATGACATGTCCCTAATGCTCATATTTAGTGATACTGTGACATAGCCACTCTGTGGGCTTACCCCCTCTAACTTGGTCTGGGAACCCAGCTTCTGAGAACCTCGGCTTCCACATCCTCACTTGCCTTCATTACTGACATCTAATGAATGTCCCGAAATCCTTGGGCTCCTTTTGCCCTCACCTTTCCAGCTGTTTTGTAGAAGGCACAGGGTAGAAATGTCAGATGCATCGATGACCAAGGTGTACCGGTGTGTGTCCCTGACACACTTCCTGGTGTAAGCCAGAAGGCCTCGATGGGTGGCTGCTGGGTGGGTGCTGACAGAAGTGATTCGGGTTTCTGAATTCTTCCAAGAGAGAAAGCACAGAAGGTAAACTTAGAAGAACAGATCTGGGCTCAGGTCCTGGCCGTGCCATTGCTGGCTGTGTACGCTTGAACCAGCGTCCAGAACCCCTCTGAGCTCAGGTTCCTTGTGTGAGATCTGGGAGCCAATCCCTCCCTTCAAGGTTGAAATGAGACCTTGATGAATGTGTCAGCACAACATCACCACTGCCACCCTTGCCTGGCCCAGGCAGGGCTTCGCCGAGGTTCCTGGTGACTCCTCCTCCTTCATTAACACAGTGGTTTGCACAGTGGGACTCAGGAGATGTCGGTTTGCTGGACTATGAGGAGGATACGGAAGTCCCCCTTGCGACTTCCCAGTGCCAAGAGCTGATACTGTCAGTTAGAGCCTGTGCCTGGGCCCAGTTTCCCAGTGAGAAGCTGAGGCCGAGAGAGGCAGGTGTGTATCTGAAACAGAACTGAGCTGTGTTTGCAGACGTGCCTGAAGCCTACACTTGGACCCCCACGACGTGCTCCACCATGTCCTGCCACCTCTCAGATGCTTGGTGGGCTGCTGAGGACAGTGAAGCATGACCTAAGAACTAGGAATGGTCTAGGCTTTGAGTCTTGGGGCAGGCACATCCTTGGGGTTGGTTTCTCATCCCTTCCACATCCCTAGCCCTCCAAAGGGTTCCCTCAACTGCTTCTAGAGCAAAATAGCAAGTGGTAACTAACGTCAGCATGGTAGAAAGACAGGCATGGCAAGACAGGCGCTCTGCCTTTGACAAGTAGGTAAGCCAATGCCAGGTCCATGCACCTGGAGAGGGGTCCTGGAGAGGGGAGAATAAAGGGTGACAGGAGACATCAAGGCTGCCCCAGTTGGGAGCCACCAAGGGCCAGCTGTCGTGGGCTCGAGCTCAGAGCAGAGGGTGCTGGCAGGTCCAAGCACCCTGGCTGGGTACACTTGTAAGCTCTTTCCAGGCACATCCTCATTCACGTGGGAGACTGATATGGTTAAAGCTCCCAGCCCTGCTATTTTTGGTAGGATCCTTTCAGCAGGATTTTTAATCATGGCCGAATGACTGTACTGTACTATAATGACACAGCATCATAAAAAATTCCCCTACCTTTCTGTAATTGCAAACATGTATAGTGGTTAGGAAAAGCTATTAATAAATACATCATGGTCCTTTAATAAGCATGAGGTTGAGTAATGTTGACCGAGTCCTTATCAATATGTTGGCAGAAATAGGAGCAGGCAGTGATGCTGGGTGCTCAGGAAGAGCATTAACATTTCAAAGTGTTCATGAGTGACACTGGGGCCAGGGAGAGTGGGGTGTAGCTTGTGTCTCTACCTTCTGGGGTAGGGAGGCCTGGCCAGTGACCTGCCCCAGGCTACAAAGCAAGGAAGTGGGCTGAACTCAACTCCTTTTCAGAATTGACATTCAGACCCAGGAATTCCAGTCCTGGTCCTGTGCTGTTCTCTGCTGCCCCGTAACTGCTGGGGTGGGCGAGGGAGGTGTGCCCTCTTTGCTCCTAGAAGAACGGGCTTTGGGAGCCCCCCCTGAAGTCTTGTGATTATCCAGCAGAATTCTCCAGCATGTAGGCAGCTGCCGCAGCCCCTGGCCACCTTGAGGACAGCATTTCGCAGTTGGCTTCTCTCCCTGCCCCCTGCCTGCCAGCACGTTTTAGCTCTGAGAGTGAATTGAATCAAGTTGAAATATTTAGATGGAAGTTGCCTCAGCAGCCACTTTTACATCTTAAGTTGTTCCCATTTGAAATTCTCAGAGGTAAACAGAGCATAAGGCCCTAGCACGCTTTCTCGTCAGCGTAGCCACCACTTCCCTCGTGCCTTGGAGGTGGAGGAGCGGAGGAGAAGGCAGGGAAGAGGCCCACGCCAAAGCCAGGAGACGAGGACTCGCCTTCACATTCATGAGCGCCAACAGACAGCTCGGTGTGTTTTGTGATACAAGAAACCTGAGCAGAAAGTACAATGAGATTGTGCTTAGTCATCTGCCAGCTCCTATGTAGAGACCAACAAAAACTGCCAATGCCTGAGCGGTACAAATGCCCAGAATTATGAGATGAGAGAAACCATCTGGCCCCTGGGAAATAAAAAAATACCAGTGAGCGGCGCAGTCCATGCCAGGCTGGCAGCTGCACGTGAGGGAGCTGGCTGAATGGGGTGACACGAGTGGCTTCGGAAGCATCAGAGAGAGAGAGGGAGGGAGGCAACAGGAGCCAGAGGGGTGCGTAGGGCCCAGCGCTGGCCACGCCAAGGCTATGGTTACGGCAGAAAGCCAGCACTGAAAATGGACAATCAGGCATTCCTGGCACGGTCGGGATCATCCGGGGGCACAGTAGTGGCCAAGGGCACCTGTGGTGTGTGCACCATGTCTTTGAAGCGAGAAGTGTAGGAGCCACGCCAGCCCTGCCACTCCCGTCCCTTAGTCTGACGGCTAAGGATGTCAGTCCCCCCTCCATTCACATGGGCCCTGACTTCCAGGGTCATTGCAGTGATGGGCTCCATAAATGTTTTGTTGTTGTTTTGGTACCAGGGATTGAACTCAGGACCTTGTGCTTGCCAGACAGACACTTATACTGCTGAGCTAGCTGCCCAGCCCTGAGCTCCATAAATGTAGAGCATGTGCTGGAATAGTGGCTGTCACACAGAAAACCTAATACACGTCACCCGTCATTACCTACCTGTAGTCCCAGCTACTTAAAGGGAAGGAAGCAGGAGGATCTTTTGAACCCACGAGCCTGGGGGCAGTCGTAGTGAGAACCCATCTCTTAAAAAATTTGTATATAATATATATATATATATATATATATATATATATATATATATTATACTACATATGTATGTGTGGAGGGAACATACCTGTTGCTATTGCCTGGCACCTTGCAGTTTAGACTAACAGTAGAATAACATTGTCTAACTGTATTTGTTCATTGTAGATTTTTTTAAACAATTACCAGTACAGTGATTTATATGCATGTGCTTTTTCTGGGATAAAAAGAGTTATACGATATATTGAATTGTAGGATCCCAGCGAGACAGCCAGGCCCAGCACAGTGGCTCACAGATACAAGCCCAGCACCGAGAGAGGTTGAAACACAAGGATCACAGTTTTGAGTCCTGCTGGGGCAGCTTATCAAGATTCCATCTCAAAGTAAAAAACAGAAAAGGCTAGAGCTGTGGCTCAGTGGGAAGAGGGCCTTGGAGACTGATCCCCTGCAAAACAAGAGAAAAAGAGAAAAAGAGAAAGAGACAGCCAGACTTCTCTCAGTGCTCTAGTCACTTGGGACCTAGCCCCCCTCGTTAGGGAAAGCCCTGTCTGTTATTAGATAACTAGATCTGCCGGGCAAGGCTCCTGTACATATAAAGTTGACCTTTTTAAGGGTTGTTTGTTTTGGAAACAGGGTCTCACTGTATAGCTCAAGCCACCTCTGAACTCACTCTGCAGCCCAGGCTGGCTTTGAATTCATAGCAATCCTCCTGCCTCAGCCTCCCAAGTGCTGGCATTACAGGGCTATACCACCACACCAGGGTTTTTTGTTTGTTTGTTTGTTTGTTTTTAGTTTTATGTTAAGGTGCTATTACTTTGCTGTTAGAGCCGCACATGGTCTCATATGATTCCCTGGGATACCAGAGTGAGGGCACCACCCTCATCAGGTAGAATACCCAATGCCTGGCACTTTTCACAACCCTCTTCTGTGTTCTCAGAATAGCCCTGTCACCAGTGAGAACTGGAGATCTGGTCGCCTGAGGGGACAGCCAGGGAGCCTGGTGTGCGAGGGGGGCATAGAGCAACGCCCTTCCCAGTCGCCTGCACGTCAGGTCCCACCAAGTGGCCCCTCACTTGGCAGTAATCTCCGATTGTCTCTGGTCACGCGAGCGTGTAACTTCCTCATCACGACGCGAGCGGGAAGGCCAGCCTGTCGTGGGCATTTGCTCATCACCAGCTCACAGCACCGTCCCGGGCCTGGCTCGCAGTCAGCATCTGCCCTGACAATGACAGTGTGTTCTTCTAGCATCGCGCGTTGACTCACTCCGTCTGCAGACTCGCTGGCCATTTGGGAAGGGATGTGGAGGAGTTAAGACGGGGAGGTGTCAGATTGTCACTGAGACATTTCTAATTTGTGCTGTGTGCTTCAAGAGCCAACTCTTTCCTCCCGGTTTTCCTGTTTTCTGCAGCACCCCCTGGGGAAAGACACTGTCTGCTCCCACCGAGTTGGCAGGCCCACTTCCTGACTCTCCTGGGCATCTCAGCTGCCAGGCCCAGCACCCCCTGAGAGCCCTCCCGCCCCTCCAGTCCCAGGGGAAGGATCATGGGAGAGACAGAAGGGAAGAAAGATGAGGCTGACTATAAGCGCCTGCAGACCTTCCCACTGGTCAGGGTAAGCCCCGGGGAGGGAGCCACATGCCCTGTGGGATGGCAGTGGGGAGAGGGAAGGGTCCTGCTGACTCAGATCTGAGCATCAGGGAGGCGACAGTGATGCATTCTCTCATCCATTCATTCATCCACCACGTATTTTGGCCACCTGCTCTGTGGAGAGCACAGTCCTAGACCCTGTGGGGAGAGTGGCAAACCAGGCAGGTGACAGCCTGGCCCACCTGCAAGGATGTTTGAAGAACACAGTTGCAGGCCACAAGTGCTACAAAGAAAACTAGAGCAGGTGTGTGGGCCGTGAGAGCAGCGCCAGATCCCAGAGGGCACTTGGACCAGAGACGAGGCTGGGCTTGGGTACCAGAGTGGCGGTGAGGACACAGAGGAGATACTGCTGCAGATCCGCAGGGGGACTCAGTGGCCAGGCAGAGTCAGGACCAGCCTGCACAGCAGAGGCGGTGGCTCACTGTGCACAGGCCTGGAGTTTGTTCTTCCCTAAACAATGGGAAGAAAAGAGGGTGTCAGGTTCTAAGAAAGGGAAGACGTAGGAAGAGTGCGTCTGGGGGGAAATCACGTTGTTTTTTCGACATCTAAGTGAGGTTGTCAAGTGGGAAGTTGGATGTGGGAGTCCAGAGCCCAAGGAAAAGTTCAGAGCTAGGGATGGAAATGTAGGAACCAGTCTGTCCCGTGGAGAAGACGTAGGGTGTGGAAAGGGCTGAGACCCAGAGGACCATGGCTGGAGAAGGAAGAGGGTAGAGCTGAGCCCGGGAGGAGGAGGAGGAGGAGAATCAGGCATTCAAAAGAAGCCACTGGTGAGACAGGAGAAAGCAGGAGCCCTCACGGGCAGCTGTGTCTCTTCCGGCCACTCCCCTAGACACGCGCCCTGACATCCGGCCACCTTGCCTGCTGTGTCCACTGCCTGTAACGTGGGCCCTTGCAGAGGGCCTCAGGTGTCAGTTCCATCCCACGTGCCTTCGTCCTTAGTAAGATGGATCAGCTGCCAGGGCTGTGCTGGGGAGCTATCTGGTGTCCGTGTCTTACGCACAGAACCTTGAGGCCAGGTAGGAAGGCAGCTCGTGGGCTAAGCCGCTCTCTGTTTGTCCCCCCACCTTGTCTGTAGCACTCGGACATGCCAGAGGAGATGCGAGTGGAAACCATGGAGCTGTGTGTCACAGCCTGTGAGAAATTCTCCAACAACAATGAGGTACTCGTCAGGGCAGGTGGCCCTCGGGCCTGGGGGTGAACAGAGTAGCCCTAGACCTCTGTAGCCAGTGCCCTACTGGGGCTAGGCCAGAGCTGAGCTGGAAGCGTCACAGGCTGGGGAGAAAGAGAGACAGCTGATGGTGACAAAAGGGAAGAAGGCCAGCAGGGTCTCTTCACCGCTGTCCCCATCCCCACAAGTGGGTCACCACTAGGGCTGCTCCCCAGGGTGCATTCCCCAGGCATTCATCTGCACATCCATCCATCCATCCAGAAAGCACCATGCCAGGCACTGCTTGGAGGCTGTAGGCCTCGGCTTCCAATGTCACCTGTCAGTCTGGTGGTAGTGAGAAAAAAAAGCAGTGACACAGCCCTGGCCAATGAGAGCCCAGGCTTTGGGCCACCAGGCCCAAGTTTAGACCCTACTCCAGCTTCTCCGCCTCAGCCATTTCTCATCTCATGCCCAAGGTCCTGCTCTCTGCCCCAAGGATGGTAATAACACCTCCTCGCTGGGCCAGTCTCAAGGATTTCTTTATGAGACAAAGAGGGCTAAGTACGCGGTGGGTGGCACAGTGGTGGGTGCACATTAGATGTCTGAGCCCTGGTGTCCCCCCCCCCAGGCCTCCTCTTCATGCTGGGGAGCTTTGGAGGCAGTGGGCTGTGACCACGCCTGGGACAAGCAGTCCACCTGTCCCTGGAGCCCACCAACCCCGTGAGGCAGAAACCTCTCACCTGGCACCTTGCCGGGATGATGGCAGCCCCACGCTCCAGAGTGTGGTCATATCCCATGCTCGCCACTTCCTGTGGCCCTGAGGACAGGCAGCCTGGGGAGCTAAAGTCTCACTTCCTGTCCCTGTGCACCAGCCTGGCAGGAGGGGGCCCCCATGGAAGTCCTCCCTGAAGGTTCTGAGCAGAGCAGCAGAAACGGGGCTATGGCCTCTCTTGCTGGGAACCCTGTGCTGGGCTTCCCCTTCCCAGGAGGAAGGGCGTCGTCAGGCCCTCACTATCCTCTGACAAGTGGCCCCTCCCTCACAGAGCGCCGCCAAGATGATCAAGGAGACGATGGACAAGAAGTTCGGCTCCTCATGGCACGTGGTGATCGGCGAAGGCTTTGGCTTTGAGATCACGCATGAGGTGAAGAACCTCCTGTACCTGTACTTCGGGGGCACCCTGGCTGTGTGCGTCTGGAAGTGCTCCTGACGGTCCGACCCCCGCTGTTCCTGCCTCTGTTCCAGGGGGTGGGCAGCCCTACACAGGGCCCAGCCTTTCCAAGGAGAGTTTGGGGTCTTTTCTTTCGTCCTTGTGTGCCCATTTCCTGAGCCATGCCCAGTGTGTGAATCTGTGGACACCTCCCCCCAGGCTCCCAGCTGTCTCCCTTTGAATCCCCAGAGGTGGACAGGGCAGAGGCAGTGTCTCTGTAAGGGTGGGGCAGGGACAGTGACAGGGTATAGGAGCCAGGGAGCTGGGATTTTTCCCAGAAGGACATGCCAGTCCCACCTTCTCCAGGGCTATTGTCCTTTAGCATCCCGAGAGCCCCACTGCCCTTCTGACCCCAGTACTGCTAAGAAATGCCACTGTCCTTGTTACTAGTGGCCATGTGGAAGTGGCCCCAAGAAGGAGCCTCTAGTCTCAAGGGACACAGGCAGAATCTCCTTGTCCTCTGGGGACAGTGACCACCCCCAAAGTCTTTCCCCAGCTTGGTCATGGGCCAAGCAAGCAAACACCATGCCTCACAAACCTGTGGCTCTGCAGCCCAGGTTTGGCAGGAGGCCCAAGCCCTCCCCACCCTGTCCTCTCCCGCCCAGGTGCATGAACCTCTAGTAGCCTCGACTGCCCGAGACCAAGTGCACACGCACAATTGGGAGCCAGGCGCTGGGGCGCGGGCAGTGCCCCGCGCGTGCTCACGCTGTCACTGAGCTCCGGTGAGTCACTGGCCAGGAGGGCTCTCACCATGGGCCGCTTCAGCAGGGAACCTGGCCTGCCAGTGGCTTATCATCAGGGACCGCATGCTGATTTGTACTTCGTATCTCTGCCGGATTTTCTAGATTCTTTTTGAGTGTGGGGAGAAGGGTTTTAGTAGAAGGGTGAATCCTATTTTACACAGCGGTCTTATTTATATAAATGTCTTGGTTTTTACAATTAAAAGTAGCAAAAATTGACCTTGAACTCCAGCCTCTTGAGATGGGGAAGATGTTTCCAGCTGAAGGGCGGCGAGGCTGCTGGAAGCCCCCTCACCACCACTGTGGGGCTGCCCCAGCCAAGCCCCTGGAAAGGGGTTTTCACCCCCCCCCACAATTAACCAGGCTGAGCAGAATCGCTGTGGCATGCCAGGGCCCAAGAGCTGGGCACCAACAGGTGGGAAGCCCCAGGTCCCGGCCTCTGAGAGGGCAGTCAGCCTCAGAGAACCACTCTGGCCCAGCTGTTTCCACTGGGTGTGAAAAGCAGCTTGTCTAGAGGAAGGACAGAGGTTTCTGGGAGGAGGGCCCAGGCACAGCCTCCGAGCAGGGTCCCCTGGCTGGTGGAGGCCCGGAGCCTTTGCATGAAGGAAGCTCAGGATTTTGTCAGGAGAGCAGCTCAGGTCCTGGCAGAGCAGAGAGGGGCATGGAATAGGCACCTTCTGGGGCATGTGAGCTCTTTGGCACACCTGGAACTCAGGCTGGGGAGCCCTAGGGCCCAGCCCAGCTGCCCCTGAGGAGCACCCCATAACAAAATCACACCGGCAGTGTCCCAAGGCCAGGTGGCTCAAGGGCTAAACTACCCCCAGGCCCTGGCCGGACAGCTCCCTGAGCCCAGGCCTGCTCTGGCTGAGTCTGTGCCACACCCAGCGTTGTGCAGATGGCAATAGAAGGAGTTCGGGGTGGGGGCGGCATGGGAGGTACAGAGGCGGCGCCAGGCCTAGAATAGCTGCGGCTGATGAACCGCCTGCTGGCATCTGTTTTCTAATCTGGCAAGTGGGTGCCAGCAAGTGCGGTGGGCACCACCTGTAGCCGGGTGGCAGAACGGTGGCCAGGAGCGTGGTCCCAAGGTCCAGGGATCTGGCTCTGGACGCCTTCCTCCTCGGAATCACACTGCCTCAGCTGCCTTATCTGCAGAGTGGGGACAGAGGGCACCTGCCTCTCTGGGCTGCCAAGAGGCATGGGACAGTGCGCGGCTGCTAACACCCTGCCAGCCTCTGTTGTTGCCACTGGGTCCCTCTTCTGCCTGTAGATGTGGGGTGCCAGCAGCCAGCTCCCCAGTACAGGTGGGAAGTCACACGATGGGCCTGGGCTGGGCCCAGCCCTCGAAGGCCTGCAGCGTGGTAGCGCCTCTGGCAGCGCGCACCCTGACACATTAGTGGCAGCTGTCATTCCCACAGGCCCCTCCTGTTCGCAGAGTGGCCACTGGTGAGCCAGGCCACGCCAGGGTCCATGGCAGGTGTGTTTCCCCAGGCTCCTTTGCTTGGCCCAGTGGCTGTCCTTCCCTCTGTCCCCAAGCCCACACCAGTGTGTTTCCCTGGCTATCACTGGGGGCTACTTAATGGGCTGGTACCACCCCTGTGACCTACAGTCTAGGGAGGGGACAGATATGGGAGCAGACAGCAGCACATAGCGAAGTCAATGCTGGTGGGGAGAAGCTGGGTTCAGGGAACCTGGGGTTCAGAGAAGGGAGCAGCTCTCGCTGGGGGGACCGGTCAACACTGTGCAGAGGTGGCGGCACTAAGTTAGGCCCAGGCATCTCCCAGGATGGCTGAGGGCGGCCAGAGGGAAGGAGGGACCACTGCTTGAGGGAGCAGCAGGGTCAGAGTGGAGCTCAAGGAGCCCCGAGGTGCTCAAAAGTACGAGGGATGGAAGGGCCAAGGGGCACAGTCTTACAGCCTCTTTTCTTCCTGCACCACCACCAGCCTCCTCAAGTCTGTTCGCCTCGGTCCTGCTCCTTGGCCACGCCCCCATGGCCATGGACACCATGGTCTATCTCTGGCTTGGCTACCTCCTGACTACCACCATGCCCCTCCCCTTCTCCACTGCCATCTGGGGGGCAGGCGGTGGCCAACATCTTGGTCCCCTCTCTTGAGCTCAGCCAGAGTCCTCACCATAAACTGCCTGGAGAATAGAGGGTACTCTGGTTCCTGGCCCATGAGGAGACCACGTAGACCCCAGAGCCGTGGGCCCCTGGGATGGAGGACGGGAGTGGAGCCCTGCTGCCCACGTGAGCAGGTGAAGCACAGCGCAGGGTAGGGAGACCCTGAGTGGCCACAGCCATGAGGAGGGTGCGCTGCCGGGCCTTCAAGGCTGGCAGTGGGGCCGCAGGACTCTTCCGGGAAATACAGAATAGCGCCCTGGAAAGGTGCACAGCAGCTCCAGATCGCTCTGAGCCTACTTCCGCCTTGTCTAGCAACTCACTGTGCAGGCAGGGAGTACCTGGGGGGTGAAGCCCTAGTGCAAACCAGTATCCCTAACCCCAGCCTCTGAGTATGAGAGCTGTGTCCTGCAAAGAAGGGGGAAGCGGCCATGCAGCGCTATCCCCAGCCCTCCCCAGGTGGGGAGGGGGCGGTGAGTTTAGCCACAACCACCGCCCTGTTCCAGTTTCCTTTTGTCCTCGGCTAGTATTTAAAGAAACCACCTCCCACTGCCAGCTGCTGTCTTCAGTCCTTAGAAAGGCAGGGGGGGGGGGGGCTGGGATGCAGATGACTGGAATTATTATTGCAATACCCCAGCTCAGCAGCACCTCATATGGGCCAGGTGCTGCGCTAGCGTTCTACATGCTGGATCTGGGGTTGCTCCGCCCAGGCCTGCTCCTGTCCTTCTTACGGGTGAACTGAGGACCTGTGATTAAGTGGCAGAGCCAGGATCACCCCTGGCCCGGGACCCCAGCACCCAGCTCCTGTGGTTGCTGCCAGCAGTGACAGCACCTTGGCTCTGTGGATGCCGAGGTCCCCCACCTGCACAATAGGATCCACAGTGCCTGCCCTGCCTCCAGGTCAGCCGTGGCATCTGTGGCCATGAATGTGCAAGTGACTTGTATGTGCTGTTTTGTTTTTGAGACAAGGTCTTGCTATGTAGGCCAGGCTGGCCACAAACTCAGGAAGATCCTCCTGCCTCAGCCTCCTGGGATTACAGGCGTGCCCTGCATGCCCAGCTTGTGCAAGTGCTTTGAATTTAACCAGGCTGGTGGGAGATCTGGGTCAGGACCAGTGTGGGTGTCACCCCACTGTGACCTCCACTCTGGAAAAGCTGAGGCTCTGGAAGGCTGGGCCCCTGAAGGTATCAAGGCCCACAGAGCCGAAGCCAGGGAAACAAGGTGACCATATACACATCCCACCTAGTGACTGAGCGCCCCACACGGTGGGGACCAGACCTAGTTTCATACTGAGCCAGAAAAGTGTAGGTGAGGCCAAAGCAATGTCCCTACCACGTGGGCCAGGGAGGTTCCAGGTCGCCTTCCCTCTGGGTGGGCAAGGGCTTCTCAGACATCACCTGAAAGGCTAGAGCTGGCCAGGGTCAAGGGTACCAGGAGACTGGGGAGGCAGCAAGAATGATGCCTGCCCCAAGGAACCCTGGACACCAGTCCCGACGGTCACTCTGTGTCCTCACCATGCCTCATGCATGGCCTCTGCGGGGCTGAGCACCGCTGTGTATTCAGGGTGCTTGTGTCTTCTGCACTTCAGTTACTCCATGGCCTGGACTCCTCTCTCTCTGTGGTCCACAGCGCCTGGGTAGGATGTGACAGGCCTCAGGGAGGTGGCAATTAAGTGAAAGGAGGGATGGCCTGGGTAGTGGTGGGGTGGATGGAGGGAGGGAGGGATGACAGATAAATGGATGGGTAATGGACGGGGGGCGGAGGAAGCAGACAGGTAGGTGGGGTGGGAAGGTGAGGAACACGGAAGACTCCCCAGGAGGCAGTTGGGCACATGCAGGGAGGCACACTGGACCAGGCCTGAGCCTCATCCTTTGATTTCTGATACCTTCTGTCCCATTCCCAGCCTGTCACAAAAGGGCTTAGCCTTCTTTGTCTGGGGCTCCCTCAGTCCCTACTCTCTGACCTGCTTCCTAAGGCAGGCAATACCCTCGAGTTGCTACCGGGAAGCCCTGCAAGAGACGAGGACCTTGGGGTGAGGGCAGCTGCGCGACTGCCCCTGCCGCTGTGAAGCGGTGTCCTCCCGCCGGCCAGCCGCTGAGGCCTTCTCACCCCGTGTTCCTGGAGGATCTGTGTAGTGCAGCTGAGCCCCTGCCCCAGGCTCCCTGTACCCCTGTCCTCCTATGGTAAATTCTCCCACCCTGCCCCCCNAGAGGAGCGCCCTCTACTGCTCAGAGCCCAGGGAAAGCTCGTCCCCAGCCGGCGGTCCAGGGCGACCTCTGGTGGCCATGTGTGAGTATCACATGGCTCACGCCGGTCTTGGCCTGGGTGTGAGGAGGATCCCAATTGGGGGATCAGTAGGTCTGGCGGGAGGGCGCACCACACCCCTGCCCCCCCCCCCACCCCGCATCCTCTTTGGGTTTGTTGGGCCCACAAGAGAAAAGGTGGTAGCTTCAAGTCAGTTAGACCCGATTTTTCTGCTCTTCATTCACAGACATTTATTGAGCACCTAGTGCGTACCCTGCCTCTCTACCTGCTGAGGCAGC
>NDGN011316027.1:0-11059 GCA_002564285.1 Tympanoctomys barrerae | reverse complement strand
TGCTTTGCCAAGCTTGTTCTAAGTAGGTGCTTTAGACCACTGAGCCATCTCGCCAGCCCCTATTTTTTTATTTTTTGGAGACAAAATCTTGCTAAGCAGCTCAAGCCAGCTTTGAACTCACTATGAACCCTAGACTGGCCTCAAACTCACTGTGCTCCTCCTGCCTCAGCCTCCCAAGTGCTAGGATGACAGGTGTGCACCACCATGCCTGGCTTTTAGCTTGCTTTTCTTTTCTTTCTTTCTTTCTTTTTTTTTTTTTTTTTTTAATTTACGGAACCGGGGTTTGAACTCAGGCCCTTGTACTTGCCAGGGAAGCACTTATTCCACTGAGCCAGCTCCCCAGCCCCTAGCTTGCTTTTCTGATGAGGCCGATGACCATGCTTAAGATGCCCTGTGGAGATGCCAGAAGGCCAGGAATGAGGGCAACCCTCAGCCACCAAGCCATGAGGTTCTGAGTTTTGCCAATAACCTCATGTGTGAGCTAGAAGTAGATCTCTCCTGGGTGAACTTTGGAGTCTCTGCAGCCCCAGAAGGCACCTTGACTGAACCACAGTAGCATCCAGATTCTCGATCCACAGACACCAAGCATCCCATGTTGTGGATGTAAGCCATTAGACTTGGGGGGTTATTTGTCCTGCAGCAATAGCTAACTGATACAACTCCCTCCTTCCTTGCTTAAAGGGGCCCACCCTAGCCCCCAACTAAACCACAACCTCCAGCCTTAAGCCTTCCTATTTCCTTTCTCTGTTTTATTTTTCTTATAGAATGTATCACCTATTTTATTGAACTAGTTTGTCGCCTCCCCCTATCCTGCTCTGCTGGCTCTTTCTTCCTTCCTTTCATTCATTCATTCATTCTTTCTTTCTTTCCTTTTCTTTCTTTCACACAGTGTTTTGCTACATATTCTAGACTGGCCTGAACTGATTACATAGCCCAGACTGGCCCCAAACTTCCTGAAGCCCTCCTGCCTCAGCCTCCTGAGTACTCCACCATGCTTGGTTTCCAAGCAGCTGTGAAGGTGTTTCCGGAGGATACCAGCACTCAAGTCAGCTGGCTGAGTAAAGCAGACTCACGCTTGCCCATGAGGGTGGTGTCCTGCAATCCACTAGGGCACCAGTGGGACTGAAAGGCAGAGGAGGGGAACTGATGCTCTCTGCCCGTGCTGGGGGCTCATCTCCTGTCCGGGATGCTGCACTCCGAGCTCTGGTGCCTTGGACTCAAGTTGGGACTTCAGCCAATGGTTAGTCAGTGCTCTGTTGTTGGCACAAAATTCCAGAGAGAAACAGCTTAAAGGAGGGAGGCTGACGGGGGCTCATGGTTTCAGAGGGCTCGGTCCATGGCAAGCTGGTTCTGTTGCTTTAGGCCCGTGGTGAGGCAGGAACAGGAGGGGTTGGGGAGCAGAACTGTCATCTTATGATGGCCAGAAAGAGGGGAGAGGGAAGTGCAGGGGGAAAGTAAGGAAAAGGAGAAGGAGAGAAGGAGGATGAAGAAAAAAGCAGAGCAGGAGGTGAAGAAGAGGAGCGAGGGAAAGAGAAGCTGAGGACCAGATCGGTCTTTTGAAGGCACAGCCCAGGCGACCCGTCTTCTCTCTGGGCCCCTCCGCTGCCAGCTGTCTATACCAGCGTCTCTGGGAGAGCCTTCCTCTGGTGGCCGCATCCTTATCTTCTCCCTGAGGGCCCCAGACTCCAGCCTCCAGCTGCAGCCACACTGGCGGCATCCTGGTTGAGTCTCCATGCTGGCTGAGCCAGCCCCTGCCACCCTGGCCCTCATGCCTTACTCCTCCTCACTTGTCCTATTGGGCCTACTTCTCTCCCTACCACAGCTAAATCATAGCCTCGGCTAAGCTGTGACACTTGGGTCACGGGGAGTGGGAGGCGGAGGGAAACTTGCATGGGTGACAGCAGGGACAGGGACAGAGCAGGTGGAGGGAGGGCAGCTGGGCTCCTTGGCCACCACTGCGCCACCCTTCCCTTAGGAGGGCGACCTGAGAGCCATCAGTGTCCCCCTCGTCTTCTGCCTGTGTGGGGAAGTAGATAGGTCAGGGTGCACTGTACTCACTACAGGATTTGTCTCTGGACCTGTTCCTGGCTGACCATGCTGTTGGGAGTCTCCTGACAGCCCAGCCACGGGGGGGTGGGGGACACAGTTTCCTGGCCACCATGAGGTCAGCAGCTAGCCTACCCCAGGCCAGAACCACCTTAGAGCTACTGGCCCTGGGCTGGGGAGGTCAAGCTCTCCCACCTTAAGCTGTGGATACTGATCATTTGGCTCCAGGGATGAGATGGTGGCTGGGATACCCTTCCTGTCATCACAGGCACCTGGCTGTGTCTGTTTCAAAGGCCGTGTCTCTCCTCAAGTGACTCTCTTCTTGTCCTTCTCTTTTTCTGATGGATATGCAAAGGACTGAACTGTGTCCCCCTCAAATTCAGATGGAGTCCCTAACTCCCCAGGGATGGTGTTCAGATGTGTGGCCTGTGGGAGATGTATCGGTCAGCTTTCTGTTGCTGGGAGAAAGTGCCTGACCCCGGCAACTTAAAGGAGAGGTTGATTTTGACTTCCGGTTTCCAAGGGCTCAGTCCATGGTTGCTGACTCCAGTGCAGAGCCAGCAGGGCGGGTGGGCCTGGGCGGAGGAAAGCTACTTCCCTCTCGTGGCTGGGAAGCAGGGTGGGTTGGAACGAGGCAGACAGGCAGGGTGCGGGGGCCAGATATAGTGATATCTCAGTTGTTGGATAGCTCCGAGCTCAAACTTTCCACTACTTAAAGAGCAAAATTTGAAAAAGAAATCTGCTTGGTGTTTATAACTTTGCTTTTTAGTCAAACTGAAGATCTGACTGAAGAAACCGGTATGATCTGAGAGTGAGTGATACACCACAAAGCAAAGGGATAGTGCTTCAGTCGAGTGCCACTCTCAGGCAGCGTGTAGTGTTTGTATTAGTGAATTAACACATTTGTCATATATATATATATATATATATATATATATGTATCATTACAGTGTAGCTCAGACTTCTTAGTGATCCTCCTGTCTCAGCCTCCCCAATACTGAGATTATAGGAGTGTGCCACCACACCCAGTTCTGAGGCCAACATGCCACAGGGCTGGCACAGCATGTGGTGCCGGGGATCACCCCGAGGGTTGTTTGTTTGTTTCTTCTCCTCCTCCTCCTCCTCCTCCTCCTCCTCCTCCTCCTCTCTTCCTCTTCCTCCTCCTCCTCCTCCCCTTCCCTTTCCCCTTCTCCCCCTCTTTCTCCCCCTCCTTCTCCTTCCCCTTCTTCCTCTTCTTCCCCTTCTTTCTTTTCTTCTTCCTCTACTTCTTCATTCTCTTTTCGTCCTGCTCCTTCTTCTTCTTCCTCTTTCTCTTCTTCTTTTCTCCTTTGGTGCTTTATTTGTGTAAAATAGTGTCACCAATGGCTCCAAAGAAACTTAGTGATACCAGTAGTAAAGCTAAGAGGATATCTATGGGAACCACAACAGAGGCAAAGCAAGAAATCATTGTGAAATGTGTTAAAGTCCAAGAAAACTTAATTATAAGTGGAAATTTGGGCCCTCAGCACCAATGATTTGGCTTTCCATTATTTCTTTCTTCCTCCCATTGTTTCTTATGGGAAAGTTACGTTCAGTTCTCAAACTTTTGGATGTCTAACCATTAAGTTGGAACAAATTGAATTCTCCAGCTATGGTGTTACTGCACAGTCCCCAAGATCACGTCCCCACAACCTGCAACCTACGAGCTCCAAGCAGGCTCCACCTCCTAAGTGCTGGTTCTGCTCTGACCCTGAGCCTGCACGACCCAGTCACCCCCCCAGGAGTCCCTTTCCAATCAAGAGTGACCAGCCAACAGCCGAGCATGGTGGTGCATGCCTGTAATCCCAGCACTCAGGCGAGTGAGGCAGGAGGGTCGTTGAGAGTTTGAGGCCAGTCTGGGCTACAAAGTGAGCTCAATGCCAGCTTGAGCTGCATAGTAATACCCTGTCTCAAAAAAAAAAAAAAAAAAAAGACCAGCAAGGGCAGCAGCAGAGTACCCTGAGCCAGGAGGGTGGGGACTCCTAGGCTAGGACTGGTGCCCCTAGAGAGGAAACCTCAGTGTACCCTGTATCTCTTTCCATGGTATGAGGCCACTGTGACAGCTCACTGTCTGCAGCCTGCAGGGTCTTCCCTGGAATCCAGCTTGCCAGTGTCTTGACCTGGGATTTTGGCTTCTGGATTATGGGAAACAAAGTTCTGCTCTTTCAGCCACAGGAAAGGGTGGTGCTATTTTGTTACGATGGCCCCAGCTAAGACAGAAGAGCAGCAGCAGGGGGCTCCTGTGGCCTTGGGACACAGCACCCTTGTGTGGATTTCTCTCCACTCTATCCAGTTTTCTATTTCATTTGTTTTGCTTTTCAAGATAGAGTTTTGCTATGTAGTTCAGGCTGGCCTTGAACTCATTGCATAGCCCAGGCTGGTCTTGAACTTGTGATCCTCCTGCCTCAGCCTCCAGAGGGCTGGAATGACAGTTGTGTGACACCACACCCAGCCAAGGCCTCCTATTGCAGATGGAGGGGCATAAAAGCCCCTCGCTTCCCATCTCGTAGCCACAGCCTGAATCTTCTGCCTCTGCCCCTCCCCCAGTGCTGCGATTCCCAGAATGCCTCTGGGCCAGCTTGCCTCACCCTTGTGTCCTCTCCTCACTCCCCAGTCCTCCCTGAGGCCCTTGTCTGGCTGCCCCGGTTTCTTCTGCTCTCTGGAATTTCTACCATGCCCATATTCCTCAGCCTTGGGCTCACTTCTGTCCATTTAATCCATTTGTCACCCAAAATTGCCTTTGTCACCTGCTTTAGGGAACCTCTTGGTCTTGTTCAAATGATCCCGTGGCAGGGACATGGAAGCCGCCCTGCCCTTCAAGAGCCCTGGGTCAGTCATGTTTACTCTCCACACAGCCCCGCGCAGGGGCCCTTGGCCTGGTGGCTGCTGGGGGGTGGGGAACAGCACCCTCATTCCAACCTGAGCCAACAAATGCTGAGACGCTGCCACCTCCCTCCCAGGGGCCAGCCCACCCTGAATCTCTTTCCATTGTTTTGTTTCAATTTTGGGGGGATAGAGTCTCACTACGTAGCCCAGGCTGGCCTCCAACTCGTCCATGGTGACCCTCCTGCCTCAGCCTCCTGAACGCTAGGATTACAGGTGTGCACCACCACGCCTGCTCCCCCAAATTTCATCACCCGCCCCCCCAGCGGCATGGTGAAAACTGGGCCCATCTCTCCTTCCTGCTCTGCTCCTGCCTCTCTACAATGCGACCCCAGCCCGCTCTACCATCCAGCCCCTGCCACTGCTGCTGTTTATAGATGAGCCGGGCAGGCGGTGTGCAGTCCTAAAAGCTCATTAGGGCCTGCGTTCCTGTTATAGATGAAGTTTCCTGCGCTCTCTTCTCCTCTGCCCGCCCCAGATCCCTCCCCACTTTCTGAACACCGTATTTATTTGAGTTAGGAAAATAATGAGGTCCCTGAGGTCATACACAACGTATCGGCGCTGTAATCAAAGTCTGGCCTCAGGATTAAATTTATACAGGGATCCGTGTACTGGTGTGTGGGTTCCCGACCTCACGCTGCGCTGGCTGCAGGGACAGGGAATTAGCTCTGTCCCAGCAAGTGGCCCATGTCCTCTCTCGGGGGCTGCAGGTGGAACCCCCACCATCCTCTCAAAACATCTTAGGCTGAAGGGAAGAATGGAGGGGGCTGGGTCCCTCGTCAGGGAGGTGGCTGAGTCTGGGGCCTTGGGGGAGCTGGGGGTCCTAGGTGCAGGGGCTGTGTTAAGCACACAAGGCAAGGAGATGCTGGGGAAGGGGACCCTCGTGGGTGTGGCCATGGTGAGACCCACTATTGAAAACCAAGTGGAGTGGGGTGAATCATGTTACTCACAAAATTCAGGTTCATAAAAAACTACAGGTAGTAGCACGCACCTGTTGGTCTAGCTACTCCTGAGGTTGAGGCAGCAGATGGCTTGAGCCCTTGGTTTTGTACATATGGTACTGGGAATTGAAATAGGCCCTCAGTGCTGAACTACACCCCCAGCTGGTTTTTATTTTTATTTTTTAAATTCAAGACAAGAGTCTTTCGAGGTCACTAAGTTGCCCAGGCTGGACTCCTCCTGCCTCAGCTTCCCAGAATATTCACCACCACATCTCGGCGAGCCCAGGAGTTTGAGACCAACCCAGGCAAGTTAGTAAGATGCTGCCTCAAAAGATGGGAAGAAGGGAGAAGACAAGAGAGGACAAGATAATCAAATTCTTGCGGAGCTTGAGAATGTGACCTTAAGGGGCCGGGGAGATGGCTCAGTGGAATAATAAGCACTTCCCTGGCAAGCACAAGGGCCTGAGTTCAATCCCCGGTTCCACCAAAAAAAAAAGCTTTCAGAGAATGTGACCTTCTTCGCAAGTAATCCTGGCAGATGGCTCAGTTAGGGATCTCAAGAGGAAGTCCACGAAAGGCAGGCCCTAAATACGCTGAGGGGCATCTTCCAAAGAGGAAGGAGAGGCCTTGGACACAGCGACACGAGGAAAGGAGCCAATGGACAGCCCCGGAAGCCAGGAGAGCAAGGGGGCGCCTCTCCCAGAGCGCTGGGGAGACAGGGGCTTTCAGGGCCTTGGCCGACCTCCAGAACAGCAAGAAAACATTTCTGTCCACGCCACCACGCTGTGGTCAGCACGGCCAGCAGCCCGGACACTCGTGCGTAAGTCCCTGGGCCCAGCTCCCGCAGAATTAAACCCACTGTGGCCGTCGGTCTCCTGCAGGCAGCCCTGCCCTCCCATGGCCTCCTGGCGGTCCTCATCTCTGTGCCTGTGACCCTTGCCGTGGACACACGGGCTCGCCAGGGGGCAGTGTGGTGAGGGCTTCCCTGCCGGCCTCTGAGCCCCAGCACCTGCTGCTCCCAGTGCCTGGTAACTCTGCGCTCAAGCGGCAGAGCTCCGTGCCTGCTTCTCTGTGATTTTGAGGCCATCAGCACAGGCACACATGAGCACACCTATGCACACTCACTCATTTGGTGTCTGTCTCTTTACTGGATATCAGCTTCCCACAAACATACAGAGTCTCATTAAACTGATAAATTGCCTGCACTGAGCTCTTACTTGAGATCCTCCTGTCTCAGCCTCCCAGAGTGCTATAGATGACAGATTGCCACCACACCCTGGCTAGGGATCTGGGACGTGTGTGGTAGGCGAAGCCCAGGGCCTCCTCGTGCACACTGGGCTTGTGCTTTGCCACAGGTACACCTCCAGGTGGATACGGCTTTTTATCTCAGTCACCTCAGTGCCCCTGGAGCACACCTGCAGGAGGCACTGGGCCTAATATGTTGCATGAATGCCCAACAAGCTGCATGAAAATGCCTTCAGTCCCCTGGTCCCTCCCATCACCCCAGTTCCTCCATTGGGGATGCTCCAGAGCCCTGCCTGGCCCAGGCTGGGGTCTGAGGTGTGGTCCTCTCCGGACTCAGCTCTGCCCTGAGGCAGGGCAGGGTTTCAGAAGCTGCAGGGCCAGGCCCACCTCCCCCTCCTGCCTGGCCTGAGTACGCAGCACTGTGACATTTTCAGAGCTCAGGGCGGCCTTGGCACAGGGAGGGGACGAAGGCGGAGTGGCTCTGGTGTTTGCAGCCTGCTTGTGAGAAGGACCGACAGCGTGTACAGGGGTGTGTGTGTAACCCCACACAAGTGTGCAAATGTGTAAGCGGGTAACTGTAAGAGTGGCTATGAGCATGCATTTGCATGTATGTGTGCGTGGGGCAGTGTGCATGCACAGTGTCAGAGTATGAGTGTGCCTGACACAAGTGCATGAGTGTGAGTGTGCATGCATGTGTGTTGCGTGAGCTTGACTCGTGTGTTGCGTGAGCCTGTGGGTGGGTGTGGGTGCTATCGAGTGCATGTGTGTGCATGTGATCTGCACACCATGCGCCCTGAGCTCAGCCTCCTTCCTGCGTCACACTCTGTCTCTGCCCATCCTGGCCCCCCTCCATGGTCACAGCAGGTTCCTCTCTCTCCAGGTTCCCTCTGAACAACTCCCAGTTATGGGGACCCTCCCCCGACCTCTCTCCTGCAGGGGTCAGCAGGCAGCAGAGAGGGCCTGGTCACCTCGGCCACCCCGTGTGCCGGTCCAGGGTCACTGCCCAAGGCTGAGGGGCTGCCACAAGGACAGCAAGGACACTGTATCCGTGACACACGCTTCCCATTCACACTATGGAAGAGGAGGATGGGTGGAGTGGGGGGCATGGGGACTCTCTGCCCCGTGGTCCCCAGGTAGGCATCCTCCCCAGTGAGAATGGGGGTGCAGGATGAAGGAGCCTAGAATGGGAGCAGTCGCTGCTCCTGTGCTCCCCACCAGGCCTTGCTTCCTGCCGTGATTCTCTCCCAAGCCCTGGAGCAAAGAGGACACCACAGCAGGGTGCAAAATGAACAAGAGAGGAAAGCGAACAAGGCACCAGCTGAGGGCTGTGAGGAACAGGGGCGCAGGCTCCCCCAGATGCCCCACGCCTGGCCGGCGCTGAGGGCAACAATTTCCACCTGGCTCCTCAGCTGCGCTGCCCTGGGCTGCAGATTAAGAATCAATTAAGAGCGGGAAGTATTTGCAGGCGCAGGCAGAGAGCTGGGGGCACCAGGTGGAGAGGAATGGGGGCGCCTGGCAGAGGCCTGAACGAGGGGGCCAGGTCAGTAGTGGGGAGCTCTTTGGAAATACGAGTCAGCAGCAGGGGAGCAGAGCCCGTGTGTGTTGCTGTGAACCGCTGCATGCTTGGAGGCAAGGTGCAAGGGGTACCTGTGTTTGCTAAAATAAGAATAAGATGGAAAACAAGGCCAAGCCCAGTCCTAACTGTATGTGGGCAATGGCCATGGCAGTACCAGGCTACTGCCCCATCCTGCACAACATAGTTCTGGGAGACCTTTTAAGGACCTAGTTTTCTCTCCTTTCTCAAGATTGTGGGTGGGGGTGGTACTGGGGACTGAACCCAGGTTCTTGCCACAGGCAGGTCTTGAATTAGCAATCTTCCTGCCTCAACCTCCTAGTCACTGGGATGACAGGTGTGCACCCCTACACTTAGTGCATGCACTGTGTGTGTGTGTGTGTGTGTGTGTGTGTGTGTGTCTGAGACAGGGTCTCACTACTTAGCCCAGGCTGGCCTGAAGCTCACTTTGTAGGTCAGGCTGGTCTTGAACTTGCAAGAGTCCTCCTGCTTCTGCCTCCCAAGTGCTGGGATTACAGACAGGTGTGCGCTACCATGCCTTGTCTTCACACTTCTTAAGAATGACTCCGGAATGTGTGGAAAGGCAGCATCCTAGGATCAGACAAAACCGGCCAGTACAGCCACTAGGAGCAGAATATCCTGCAAAAACTTCGGCCCTGTAATGTGTGTGGCAAATTATTCCTGAGATACAAAACCAACCAGGGACCCCCAGCAGGAGTCCAAGCAGGACGCAGGCAAGCGCAACTCCATCCTCCCTAGTAAATTCCTGCTCTTGGGGAGCTGGCTATTACAGATCCTAGTGGGTCAGTGTTCTTTCTCTTACTGTGACAAGATACCTGCAGGCAAGCTCTGTTATGGAAAAAAAGATTTATTGAGCAGGCCATTCTGGAGGATCAAGGCATGCATGGTGCTGGCCTCAGTGTAGCTCTGAGGGTGACCTCTGTAGGTGGCCTAGCGTATGCATACCCGACACCCACGAGCTAAAGGAGGAGAGGGTTAACCTGGCTTGTGCTGTCCAAGGGTTCAGTCCCTGGAGAGGGCTCCAAGGCAGAGTCGTCAGGGTGGAGGCTGGGGGGGCGGAACAGCTGCTCACTGCACAGTGTCTGAAAGTGAAGCAGGAAAGAAATAGAGAGGAGGGGGCCAGGGACCCCATAGAGTCCCCAAGATCATCCCCTGGGATCCATCCAGACGCAACCAAAGTGTGCTTTGGGAAAGCTGGCCCTCAGGATGAATTGTCACAGTGGCAGGTGTGCACGGCAGAGGACCACGTCCAGGGACCCAGCCAGGAAGCCAGAGAGCAACATGGGGCTCGGCTCGTGTTTCCCGCAACTGCTTTCAAGTTAGGGGGGCAGCACAGGTGTGCTGCGCCCTCCCAAGGATGCAGCCCACAGCTTGGACACCTCTCATCCCAGCCCTCCCAGTACTGGTGATCGAACTCGGGACCTTGCGCGTGCCAGGCCGGCATTTCTGCTGCTGAGCTATCTCCCCAGCCTCCTCTTTTTAAAAGGTGGGCTCACCTTGCCTCGTGAACCCCTGGGGGATGAATCATTTGTTAACCACAGCACCTAGGCTCTGCAGACTCCAGGGGAGCCAGGGGACTGCTACTGTGGGGTCCAGAAGCCCAGCCCTCTTGTCTCAAGTTGGAGCATAAATATAAGTCACACTCAGGATCCTCATGGGGTCAGGCTGGGGGGACCCGACTGAACCCACTACACACTCTGTGTCTCAGAGTCCCCACCGCAGCAAATCCCCTCACCCTAGACTCTGCCTCCTGTAGTGCTGTGGTTTGAAGGGGGGTCTCTCTCTGGGGAAACTCTTCCTGGAAAGTAACTGTCTTCAAAACTGGAACCTTGGTAAGAGGCAGTGCCTGAATGCAGGAGCAGCTTACTATTGAGCTAGGCCTACAGCCGTTTTTATTCTAAAACAGGCTTTCGTTTGAGGGTCCCGGCTGGCCTCACACTCGCAGTTCCTCTGCCTCAGTCTCCTAAGTAGCCGGGACGGTGAGCAGGCAGCAACCACGCCTCCAGCGCTCGTCTCTAATCACATCAGACTCCTGCCCTGAGCTCTGGGAAGGAAAAGTAGCAACAAACTTGTGGGCATATTTTAAAACCCACATCCACCAAGCAGGATGACTGACGTCAGTCATCCCCGCACTCAGGAGGCTGAGGCAGGAGGCTTGCTGTGAATCTGAGGCCAGCCTAGACTGCATAGCAATATTCTGTCTCAAAAACCCCCAAATAAATACATATATATATATATATATATATATATATATATAAACCCAGGGCCAGGGAGATGGCTCAATGGAATAAGTGCTTTCCTGGCAAGCACAAGGGCCTGAGTTCAATCCCCG